>JANHFR010001970.1:70151-83061 GCA_032468015.1 Mimophis mahfalensis | reverse complement strand
GAAAGAAAGAAAGAAAGAAAGAAAGAAAGAAAGAAAGAAAGAAAGAAAGAAAGAAAGAAAGAAAGAAAGAAAGACTGCGAATTCTGCTTCTGCTGTCTGATGCTTATTATTATTAGAGTCGCTGAAATAAAAATAAATCAAGGGCAAATTTCTTTTACATTACTAACATATTATTCTTTTTTTAGCTGTAAAATGGGATCACTAGCTAAACAGGAGAAAGAGAACACCAGAAACCAGACAATTATTTTGGTTGTTCCATTGTGCGATTGGGAGTAATATTCATTTAATTGTCCGCTAGGCAGTATTTCACAAAATTTCATCCAACTATTTTTACTCCTACTGCTGTGAAAGAATGCCTCTCAGAATGTTTCCAATTGTTAAATACACTTTGAAATATCCCACAGGTTACACAATCTATTGGCTGCAAAGGCAACAAATCCTCATTTCAAGGTCGGTTGTAATGATTCATATAATATTTTTCATTTCAAGGCCTCTGACAAATAAACTATATAACATATAATTCATATTATGATATTTTGTATGTGTTGGAAAAATATCCTGGGTGAAGATGATTGTTTCTAAGTTTTGTGAATAAAAGCTTCTGACTCATAGATCTTGGATAGATTAATGAAAAAACTCTGGAATGTGAAAATAAAAATTGGGAATCTGTAATGCTAATGACTGTATTTGGAGATATTGAATTTTTATGTTAATTTATACAAACTTATGAACTCAGAAGTGTTTTCTCCTATCTTTCTTCTATTTTTTTGTTCTGTTTCATTTGTTGGGTGGTTACACATAAGGAAATCTAGAAGTAATGGATCACCATTACTTCTAGTGATTACTTCTAGTTCCACTACATAGTGAAACTATTGATTTTCATGGCAGGACAACCTTTATCTTTGTAGTCTTGAGAGGTCTGGTGAGCAGAAGAACGGAGTGTCTTCCCCTTATTAACACATTGTTTATTTTTTCTGTTGTTTGGGATTCCAGTGCATCCATCAAGTGCTCACATGTTCACTCATAGCAACTCAGAGCAATTGAGATGATGCAACAAAGGTATAAAATCTACTCCCTTTTCCAGATCTAGATGTTGAGCTTGTCAGCTGAAAAGCTGACAGTCCAGGTTTGAGACCTGACCACCATGTGATGGAGTGAGCTCCTGTTACTTGCCCCAGTTCCTGCCCACCTAGCAGTTCAAAAGTATGCAAATGTGAGTAGATAAATAGGTACCACTTCGGTCAGAAGCCAACAGTGTTCTGTGTGCCTCAGCATATAGTCCTGTGGCCATACAACCTCATAAATGTCTTTAGACAACACTGACTGCCTTGGCTAAGAAACAGAGATAAGCACTGCCCCACAGATTCAGATATGACTGGACAAGGAATTCTTTAGCTTTGCCTTTTATTTAGTAAAGAAATCACAATATCAATGATATGTGATCAATGATCACGATGATCAATTGATTTTAATGTCACATCTATTTTTGCACTTATCTGTGAGGGATGCAAGTTTCAGTGAATAAATTTTTAGCTATGTTCATATTTACTAGACTGCCTTTATTTCAGAATAGTATGTGGATTTACAATATTTCTGGATATGCTTAATTACTGCTTCCTTCCTTTATTTTACTCTGTTTTTACTACTTTATCAATGTTAGTTCAACATCCAAAGAATGGATATCACAGATCACAGATTAACAGAGTTGGAAGGGACCTTGTAGGTCATCTAGTCCAACCCCCTGCCCAAGCAGGAGACTCTCTGCCATTACCTAGGATAGAACTTACAGCCTCCTCAAAAGCAAGCTTAAATCATGTTTTAACACTTTAATTCTGGTATAAAACTTTACCATTTAAAACAGCATAATGATTATTACCTAAATGTTGGTTTTGATTTATACTTTATACAATTTATTCTAAGTTAAGCTCTGAAAATTCTTAACATAAACATGTAGCAAAGATCCCATGCCAATTAACAAGAAGAATAAGTGGGTCAACACAGACCTTCTAAATTAAGTGTGCTGTCTGATCTTTAACGACACCAGTAATCATTCATTTTGTGAAAATTGAACTAACAACAGGGCATGGTGTCAGCATGTACCGCATAAAGATTAATGAGCTCATTCACCTTCTGGGCTGCTATATTACCATTAAATTGATTAGTAGAATGGTCCATGTATTGAAATCACAAACAATCTGATGGATTTATCTGAACTTTTGATTAGATTGCTCTATGACATTTGGCTTCTCATTGTTACTTTTGAATGGGTGATAAATGCTAACATGTTTTGTTCTATGGATTTCAGTAGGGCAAATTTAGATTAGGTCTTAGCCCGCTTCTTTTGAAATAAAAGGGAAACTCCAGTGACAGCAAAGAGTGTAGTTTATCTCTGTCTATTCTCCTTTAAGCTCTCTATGCTATCCAGAATTTGTTCTGTGTGTCTGTAAAAAAGGGTCACACCCAGTGGCGGGATTCAATTTTTTTTACTACTGGTTCTGTGGGTGTGGCTTAGTGGGTGTGGCTATGATGTCAGCCAATCAGAAGTGGTATTTACCAGTGTCGGCCAATCAGAGGTGGCATTTGCTGGTTCTCCGAACCAGTCAAAATTATTGCTACCAGTTCTCCGGAACCTGTAGGAACTGGCTGAATCCCACCTCTGGTCACATCCCAGAATTGTGGGGAAATATAACTTTATACTACAGAGGGGAAAGGAAATCAGAAGTTCATTGTCTTTCTTTATGCTTTAGTAGTTTTCTAAATGAAACTACGTGTCCCATTCCTACAAAATGTTATGACTGACTCAGGCAGTCATCTATCAACTGGGTGGTTGCATCCTGTGCTTTCAGAACATGCCCTGGAACCTCATTTAACCAAGTGTTATATGTCACTACTGCTTCTATAACAAGTAGGCATTATATGGTCCTGCTTCAAGGTCTCCTTCATTAAAGAATATATGTGCTATGTCCTGATTTATCTATCCATAAGTGAGTGAACAATGCATTTGGGAAAAGCATCTCATGCATTTAAGGGAATATTCACTGCCTTTTGGCCAGAACATTTCTAAAATTATGTTGGAAAGCTTACACTAAAGCAAATGTAATTTATTATATGAATCTAAAAAAGATTATTGGATTCATGTGATACAGGTTTTATGTCTTGGGAGATGCATGATGATTCATACTGAAATTGCAAATGTTTAATAGGACTATAGATAGAAAACAAGTCAAGGGCAACCAACCCATCAGAAAGTAAGCAAAGCTAGAAATAAAAACTGTCAAGATTCTAGACTGACAGTCAGTTTCATTACTGCCAAGGTTTATAAGAATGGTTCCATCCCTCTACTTGATGGAAATGTGCTGATTGAAAATCAGTTGTAACGTATTTGCCTTTCCTACAATGCTATCAGGACTGTAGATATCAGTTGCATGCTTCATATTTTATGCATATAAATTAAGTGCATGCACATTTATTGTGTTCATAAGCCTCCAGATATAACCAAAATTACTCCCAGTAGTATGTAAAAAGAGAGTAAGAATATAAAAAGCCAGAAATACCGAATGATGGGGGTTTTTCCCCCTTCTGTTTAATCATGTCTGATTCTGAGATTATCTGAGGAAGTCCCTGCCATTTTCTTGCCAAGGTTTTTCAAAAATAGTTTGCTACTGCATTCTTTCTAGGACTGAAAGTGACTTGTCCAATGTCAACCAGCTGGCTCTGTGTCTATAATGAGTTTAGAAATCATAGTCTCCCAGTTTCTAGTCTTAACAGCAAACTGATCCTCACTAGAAGGATGTAGTAAATCAGAAAGACATAAACAGCTGAAATGATGAATAAGACTGATCACTCAGAATAAAAATAATTCTTGTTACCAGATCTCAGTAGAAAGGTGTAAAAAACCCAATTTTTAATTCACTTTCTTTAAGCCATTTTATTCCATTCCAAACAAATATGTATGAGTGAATATGCTGACCATTTGGTATATGATATTATTAATAGAAGATAAGCATGCATCTCTACTTTACATTTCTTTGTATTCATATTTTATTCAATTTTATATTCTGATATTATAAAGATAGATAATGGTTAGATAAGTTAGCAGCAAAGCTACTCAGACTTGATCTGGATAAGGTAGGCATTGTGTTGCAATGCAGGTGATTTTAACCAGATTAAATCCAGGTCTTTGCTGTGGACTTTAAGTATATATTTAAATTTAACTATCCTTCCAAACTATCCTTCCAAGCCTTTGAACTATGGTCCTGGAGAAGACTCCTGCAAGTCCCTTGGACTGCAAGGCGATTGAACCGGTCAGTCCTAGAGGAGATCAACCCTGACTGTTCTTTAGAAGGCCAAATCCTGAAGATGAAACTTAAATACTTTGGCCACCAAATGAGAATCAAGGACTCACTGGAGAAGAGCCTAATGCTGGGAAAGATTGAAGGCAAAAGAAGAAGAGGACAACAGAGAATGAGGTGGCTGGATGGAGTCACTGAAGCAGTTGGTGCAAGCTTAAATGAACTCCAGGGGATGGTAGAGGACAGGAAGGCCTGGAAGGAACATTGTTCATAGGGTTGCAATGGGTCGGACATGACTTTGCAACTAACAACAACAATCTTCCAGAACTATCTTCCACAACAAATGTGGAAAACTCTTGATGCAGAAACTAACAGTTAATAAAATGGAGAAGCAATATTCTTTGGCATATGTGCTGAAAAGATGCTGCTTGCAGGAATTTTAATGTGAAAGGAAAAAAATGTCTCTATTCACTTACCATGTCACTTCATCACATTGTTCCATTGTACCAGGAGGAATACACAACAGGGTGTTTTGTTTTATTTAAGTGTCTCTTATTGAACTCATCTATTTTTCAATAGATTAATCAACAAGAACATAAATACACTTTGTTGATGCCCCTAGAAAGAGTTTTGCAATAGCTCCCAGTGGCTAAACTCTACGATTGCTGGTTTGTCTTATTCTTGGTATCTGAAAGGGGAGGAAAAGGCTAATAACAGCTGCTTATTTCCAGGACAATAAATGCTTTTTCAGGCATCCCAAAATGATGTGATTATTTTCTTTCTCATATCTTATCTTGAATTCCTCTCTCATATCTTACCTTGAGATACCATTTCTGAAACAAAAATAATTATGTAAACTAGAAGTAAGTAACTTAGAGGTCCTGGGTTAATTTAAAACACCCTTGTAAACAAACGGTCTCATGATGTTTCTACTCTTCTCTAAACAGATTGTCAAGTGGATAGAAAGATAAGATAGCAAGAAGATTAATAAAGGAATGGAGAAACAGATGGTCTTTTCCTTCCTTTTGTTTGCACTATGGATATCTCTGCCTTTCATCAGTAGGGCTTGATGGCATGCTGGGGCTTGGATTTTCATCTTTGATCATGCCTATATGAAATTATCTGATCTTCAATCATCAGAATCTATCCATTTAGTGGATTGCATGTTTCCTACAGTGGAGGGAAGTGAAAGCCTCTTGATCCTGCTGGATCTCTCAGCAGCCTTTGGCCATGGCATCCTTCTGGACTGTATGCAAGAGTTGAGAATCGTAAGTCCTGATCTGCAGATGTCTGCTTCTGTCTGAGTAAGCCGTTTCAATTAGTAATGAAACAAAGGAGTGCAGGTTAAGTTCTTGGACACTTCTGTTTATTTTGCCTCAAAGTTCAGTCCTCTCCCCATTGGCCATGCATTGATAGGTATATCAAGATTCTGATGATAATCAGTTATACCTCCACTCAGACCAAGCAAGAGATCTATATCTGGAATATAGAGATGGTGGATGGGAAAAATCAGACTTCGACCTAGTTCCAGAAAGATGGAATGGCTGTAGTTTCAAAATCTAATCGTCAGACTCTAGTTCGATTTTTGGCTCTGGATGGGATTGCAAATTTATTACCTAGTATTTGTCATGGAGCCCAGGTTCCTGTTAATGCAACATATAAAAGCTGTGTCCAGAAGCAACTTTTAGACAGCTTTGAACTGTACATCAGATATGACCAGGGCTGGAATGAATATGGTCACTCATGCCCTTGTCACCTCATATTTTTTTTCTGGTATGGCACCTCCCTTTGCAGCAGTAGCTTGCCTTCTAATGTCAGAATGACCCCTTCATTATTAATATTTAGGAAACTACAATCTACTATTCTGTGGAGGCTTACAGGAATAAAAGTTAGGCTATGCTGTGAAGGAATGAGTTGATTTTGATATAGGAAACTTGTTCATTTGCTATTTCATGACCAGTTTGTTTATATAATGCACATTTTGTATACTTTACTAAAATGTAAGTCTCTGTGAACAAAGAAAATCCAAGCAAACAAAAATTCAGAGGTACTCTGGAAGTGGATATCTGTTCCTTTTGAGGAACTGTTGTTGTTAGTTGCAAAGTCGTGTCCAACTCCTTGTGACCCCATGAACAATATTCCTCCAGGCCTTCCTGTCCTCTACCACCCCCGGAGTCCATTTAAGCTCACACCAACTGCTTCAGTGACTTCATCCAGCCACCTCATTCTCTGTTGCCCCATCCTTTTTTTGCCCTCAATCTTTCCCAGCCTTAGGCTCTTCTCCAGTGAGTCCTTTCTTCTCATTTGGTAGCCAAAGTAGTTAAGTTTCATCTTCAGGATCTGACCTTCTAAAGAGCAATCAGGGTTGAATTCCTCTAGCACTGACCAGTTTGATTGCCTTGCAGTCCAAGGGAATTGCAGGAACTGTAATCCACCAGAAACAGAAAGACCAGCACTTTGTTGGATTTTTCAGCACCTATAGCATGTCTGGGGTCAGCTTAAACTTATAATCATCAGGGTGTGTCAATCACCAACTCCACATGATTTATTTGGAGATGATATAAAAACAGATTTCAGTTCATGGATATGATTGGAAAGGACCAGTTAGGTGTATATGTTCACATCAGTGTGACACGGTTCTCCTTCCCAGTTCTGTGTGTGGAACTTATGGGCTCCCAGAAAATTAGACCAAGTGCATACTTGAATATATACATCTACCACCTCTTTTATCTTTTAAAATTCTTGAAAATAACAGTTAAGAAAAAAACAGCCCCTACCCTACATTCCTTGTGGAAGGTTTGAAGGGAGTAGCTAACAATTCTAATTCACATGGTCATTGTACCTTATGTGAGGGATGGGGGTTTTTTTGTGTGTGTGTGTGGGGGGGGGTTGAGATCTGTATACCTGGGAGCTTCTGATTCCAAACATCTTTATCTTCTTCACTTCCTTAAATTTGCAGTCTGTCTGTTTCTGGGATTAAGTAAAGCTGTTTATCTTTTGTTCACAATGGGAAAGGTTTTGATCAGGGCAACAGTTAGAGGTATGTTTGAGCAAAGAATAGGAGAAGAAATTGAGAAACAGAGCCAGGGATGAATAAAAATGTGGTTGCAAAGCTCTCTGCACTGCAGCCCTAAGCTATTTAACTGTAGTTGAGCACTTTGAAAGATGCATTTAGAAGAGAGAGCACATCAGGTTACTGAACCATAATCTACACCAGCTGCCTATTAGCTTCCAGGTAGAGATTAAGTGCTGGGTTTGAATGGCGCTCAGGAATTAATTTTCATTTGGCTCAATTAATAGCTTAGCAGTTGTACATTTTAATTGCCATTAATGCACTTAAAGTCCAGTCTGGGCATATACTTTCAAATGAAGAGGAATAAAGGAAAAACAAGCATTCTTTCTCTATATTAGTCTCTACTGGCCTTTTTGTTTTTTTCTTTCTTTACGTAACTTTTTTTCCCTTCTTTTTTTCCCCCCTAATCAGGATTCTCCTCTGGTGACTTTCAGAGCTCCTGGAGACTTTTCAGATTTCAAAAACCCAGTGTTAAAAAAAAAGAAAAAAAAAGAGCAACATATTTTCATATTTTTGAGGGCAGGTGAAACAGGATTACTTGGTGAGTCACATATGGCTTTTGGCCAGTTTAATAAGCATACGGCCAAAAAAAAAAAATGTAGCACATTTTTTGCTTCTCGTCCTTTTGAATTTTAAGACCTTCAAAAATTGATCTTGATTAATATTTCCCTTGAGCTGCTTCATAGGAAAAATTAAGTACTCTTAGAATAAAAAAAAAGCAATCAGATAAATGAGACAGATGGTCCTTAAGTAAATCAACATGATGAGTGTGGGAGAAAAAGCCAACAAGACCTGAAACAAGCTAACAGATAATTTCTGTTTTATTTTCTATCTCCTATTTATTTAGCATATGGCATATCATTCATGGGCTAGCAATATATATTAACATGTCACCCAGATTAGTAACCCAATAAAATATATATATGAAAAAGATTGACATTCAAATACCAATATCTATGCTTTCTAACCACTGAAGCACATCATCATTTATATTAAAAAAAAATCAGATACTGGACTAGTATATGCCCTCAGCTTACAACTAGTCATAACATGACCTACAGTCACACTGAGGGGAGGATAAAGGTAAAGGTAAAGGTTCCCCTCGCACATATGTGCTAGTCATTCTTGACTCTAGGGGGCAGTGCTCATCTCCATTTCAAAGCTGAAGAGCCAGTGCTGTCTGTAGACAACTCTGTGGTCATGTGGCTGGCATGACTAAACACCGAAGGCACATGGAACACTGTTACTTTCTCACCAAAGGTGGTCCCTATTTTTCTACCTGCATTTTTACATGCTTTTGAACTGCTAGTTTGGCAAAATCTGGGACAAGTAACAGGACCTCACTCCATTATGCAGCACTTGGGATTCGAACCAGTGAACTTTCTGATTGACAAGCTCAGCATCTTAGCCACTGAGCCACTGCATCCCATTTATAGGGGAGGATACTAGGTCCCAATATAGAGAGAGTCCCAGCAGACACCATGTGAGGTGTGAATCCTATTCAGGATTATCCATTGCTGATGTAGTTTAAAGCCTGGCAGGCTGGCACCTTTTTTGTGTGGTGATTTATATGTCTATTTCCTAAAACAAGGATAATGTAATGATGTCATTGGAAGGAGAGGAATTGATGGTGTGGGTTGGTGTTTTTTTTTTTTTTTTTTTTTTTAAAGTAAAGCTACTGTGTCAGGATTTTAAAAATCTGAACCATTCCATGATGGAGGTAAAGAGGCATTGCAGAGAAAATTCTACCACTTTGCTGCTCACTTGAGAGTGATTCATTTTTGCAGTCATTTTGCAGATATATATATATATATATATTATTTAAATCTATCAGAGGCTTAACACTCCTGTTCTTATTGGGGGGGAAAAACCTGACAACTTGCTTTAATGTCAGGTGTAAAGAATCAGGACGATGTATTAAGTTCCAGTTGAGCTGATTAGGCAGTTAAGCTCATGCCTTTAGTCATCTAATGGTCAGCACTAAATTGGCACTAAATAAGAGTTAATGGAATTCCAGAGGAGCTGGGCTTGGACCACTTGTGGGAACATAAATGAAACCAAGCTGATTCCTCTCTTAACTCTGCCCTGAAGCTCTGCCTTTCCTTTACCTACATCTGCACAGTGGCTTATTGCTGAACATAAGTTGTATGAACTGAGAAGCAACTGAAGAGTTACAGGTTTGCCTTGTGCTTCTTTCTAACCTCAAGTGTAGTAATATTAGAAGTGCATTTGCTATTTAATTGGGGTTTGTCATAAGCCTCTAAGGCAGGGGTATCAAGCTTGATTTCATTGAGAGCCACATCAGGGTTGTGTTTGACCTTGGGTGACTGGAGTGGGTGTGGCCAGGGTGAGCATGGCCAACTTGACATCAGTCATGTCAGGGGGCACCTGTAGCAACCCGAGTGCTCTGCCAGTGAAAACGGGCTCCCGAGCTCAGTTTTCAGCTGGGATGGCCTCCTGTAACTCTCGGCCAGAGAAATGGAGCTCCACTTTCACTAGTAAAGGCATTTTGGGCCAGTTCTTCACTGTTTCCAGGGCAGGTCCACTGGCTAGATCTAAGCACCCTGACTTGATCCACCTCCCCAGGCCTTGAGTTGCCACCCCTGCTCTAAAGGCATCACAAAAGATATTTAGTGATATGCTGTGATATGTTTGTACCTACAAAAATCAGTATTGCATGAAAATTATTGGGAAACCTGAAGAAAAATGTTAGGGATAGATTGTCATGGAAAAATTATATCTATGTACTCACTAAGAACCTTTACCCTTGTGAAGAATTCATATTTATAGAGTAGGGCTGTATAATTCAGATTCAGTTCAAAAGAGATGCCCTGGTTTACATCAGTATGTGAATGCAGCATCTTCTGTCTAATAAAAGCAGCCTTATCACACATTTAGTTTAGGCTCAGTCTAAATTTAGTTTTTATCAGTATTAAATATACCAGTAGTCCTTGACTTACAACCATTCATTAAATGACCATTCAAAGTTACAATGGTACTAAAAAGTGACTCGTGGTCATTTTTTACAGTTATATCCAGCATCCCTGTGGTCATGTGATCAAAATTCGGATGCTTGACAATTGGCATATATTTATGACTGCGGTGACTGGGGTCACCTGATCTCCTTTTGCAACCTTCTGACCATCAAAGCCCATGGGCAAGCCAGACCCACTTAACAACTGTGTTGCTGTTCTGTTTCTCCTCCCTACCGAAACCAGAAACCTTCAGAAGAATAGCAAATCTCCACAGTAAATAACAGTTTAAAGGAATGGAGAGCTGTTTCTTTAAAGTAAAATCCCAGAGAAACTGAAAGAGAAGTCATGAAGTATTAATCACCAGCTGACAGGTACTGGGCAGGAGTCCAAGCTGATAAGGGGAAAAACTGGAAGCCATCCAAAACCATATGCAACATGAGAATTCAGTGACCAAAAGGTTCAGGAGCAATTGTTCTCTGCAAGGGACAAGGCCCAGCCACACCCTTCTTAAGCACTTCAGGGTGTGGCCCAATCAATGACCAGCTGTATCCCAGCCTTTCCTCCTTCAACACTGTTGTTCCCTTCTGAGCCTGCACTGTTCTCTGGTGTCCAGCAAGGTTTCCTCCCCGTTGCTGTTAGGCCCCACCAACTCCCTGTGACTCAGAGAATGCTCAGCTGGCACACTGACAGCAGCCAGCTCCTGCTGGCCCATTGGGGGAGGGAGCCACCACTGGCACACTGCCACCTACTGACACCAGGTCATCATCTGAGTCAGAGTTGCTCGGTAAAGCAACAGAAAGAGATGGGGCCACAACAGTTGCTAACTTAACAACTGCAGTGGTTTATTTAAAAATTGTGGCAAGAAAAGTCATAAAATAGAGCAAAATTCACTTAAAACAACTACAGGTAATCCTCAACTTACAACCACAACTGAGCCCCAACTTTCTGTTGTTAAGTGAGTTTTGTCACAGTTTATGACCTTTTTTGCTTCACTTCTTAAGTAAATCACTGCAGTTGATAACTTGATAAGACAGTTGTTAAGTGAATCTGGCTTCCCCATGACCTTGGGATGCAACAGCCATCATAAATATATATGAACCAGTTGTCAAACATCTGAATTTCGATCATGTGACCATGAGGATGCTGCAATGGCTGTAACTGTGAAAATGGTCATGTCACTAAATGTACAGTTATAAGTCGAAGACTACCTGTATCTTGCTCAGCAACAGAAATTTTGGACTGAACTGTGGTTGTAAATCGGGGATTATCTGTACTGTATTCATGTTGGCTTTTTGTTTCCATTTGTCTATGATTTTGTTTTAATACAATACATTTCACCTCTGCTTTTGTGAAAAACTGTCCTTACAGGATTTTGCACCTATATTATATGAAACGTTCCTTAATAACCGTAGTTTTATATGCAGTATAAAATACGGTAATATGTATGGTTTTTAATTCAAAAATTAAAGATATTACTCTTTTCATTGAAAATGTTGTTCCATGATGCACAATGTTGTTCCATGTATGCACAAATGATAACTGTAGTTGAACATCCAGCTGATTCCAGCTATGAAGTTTGGGTATAACATCCCCAGATATGTGGGGAATACTTCTCAAATGTAATTAGTTTTTAATGAATATTCTCAAGTAGTAATGAGGAACACTAGCAGGCTTCTTTACATTGTGCAGTCTGTGCCATAGTGAAGCATCATGCTTCACTTTTATAGCATCATGCCTGTAAAAGAATCCTGTGGCTATTTCCTTTCCATTCCTAGGAATATGAATCTATATGTCTATGTCTATTGGCTATGTCTATGTCTGTCTGTCTGTCTATAATCTATCTATCTCTGGAGGTGGGAAGGCTTCAACTAACTGAAGAGTTCACAGGGTAGAATATGAATATATTTCCCTGTAAAGACTATGCTACCTACAAGATTAACTTTGGCATAAATTAGTATAGAATGGATACATTATCTTTATGAGATACCATGAGCAAGATATACATGATGTTAGAGACAGGTATTCTACATTAGTTTGGTCCTGGGTGGGATGAAGGTACCAATCAAAGTGTAAAGACCAAAGATATTGTGGCTCCGTCACCTGCTGCTGATTTGGCAATTGACACTGACTCAGAGGAAGACCTAGACTTGGTTGCTGACAGTGTGCCAGAGGTGGCTGCCCCCCCCATAAGCTAGAAAGAGCTGGCTGCTGACAGTGTGCCAGCAGGGGCCGGTTACCCCTTGAGCCAGCAGGAGGTGATGGGGGCTGACAGCAGCAGGAGGAGCCCTTGGCTGGCCCAAGGACAAGTGTGCACTCAGCAGGCAGCTGCAGTGTCGGACACACCAAAGGGGGAGAGGCAAGGCTGCAGCTGACCACTAATTGGGCCATAGCCTAGAGGATTAAAGGGTGTGTGGCTGAGCCTTTTCCTTTGCAGAGAACAATGATTGTATAACCTGGTTTGGAGTGCTCATGCTGTGAATTGGTTTGGACGGCTTCCAGTATTCTCTCATCAGCTCTTGGATTCATTCCTGGTACCGGTCTTCTGTTGATGTATTTCCTTTGACCCCCCC
>JANHFR010001970.1:47241-58710 GCA_032468015.1 Mimophis mahfalensis | reverse complement strand
TGCAAACTGCACAGCAACATTACTTTTCTACAAGAAATATTTACAAAAGAACTTTATAATTTGTTTCGGACCAGGTCGTAAGTTGAGGAAACTGTGGCTGTCATTTGGAAGTCAGGGAAACCACATCTAAAATCACCGGCGGTTTCCCCATTTGGATGTCGAAACGTTCGGATGTCGAAAGCTTTGTATGTCGAGGGATCACTGTATATCTTTTTGTTTAGAAACTCAGAAAGGTGCTGTACATTTTGAGGGCAAAAGCATACCTTTTTTTTTTCAAATTAGGTTTTTTTTCTTTAAAAAGTGTTGATGAATATGCAAGAAATTTGCCCATGAATGTATGCAAAAATGACCCAATTTTGAAACAGATAATTTTAGCTTTTTTTTTTTTTTTACAAACTGTCTTTTTCCTTGTCAGGATTTAGTAAGAACATAAGACAGGAGCCAAATTGTGCTTGATACCAGGAACACATTACCTTATTTTCACCCTCACTATCCACTCCCTATCTTAAAAGTCATTCATTGGTTGCTCATTATTTTTCAGGAACACTTGAAAGGACTTGTGCTTGTGTTTTAAAGCTTGGCACCCTTAAGATGTATGAACTTCAACTTCAACTCTTAGAATTCCCAGCCAGCCATATCTGGATTGCGGCTTTCTGTGGATATGAACCTATCTTAATGATAGGATCATTATAACAGATTTTCTTAGAGATGTCTTCACTTTCTGAGGTCCAATCCTTCCAGAGTTGCTCTTGCCTCTCTTTCTCCTTTACCGAGCATTCTCATTTTGAATTAGTCAATACTGATTTTAACTACAAAAACCAGATTTCTGTATTGTTAGTCACCTTGCATGACTTCTAGCAGAAAGCGAGAATGTCCACGGATTTAATATAAATAGTAATCGCTACCTTTCTATTTTATAAAGCTATCCTAAGAAGACATCCAAAAGAATTGGTGCAAGATCTCAAGACACCATCAAATAGCCGGAGAATAGAAAATGCTTTGCTTCATCAGCTTTCCTTTGTTTGCACAACTGTTTGTTTAAATGTAGACTTTTCCATTTTTGTCAGCCGTTATTCTGCATAAATTATTGATGTGTCAAATACACCACATTTCACAGAAAGTTTTAAAAAATATATTTTAATCTGAATGGTCTATGTTATTATTATTTTTTAGGTAAAAATATCTATCTTCCTAACAGCTATATCTATTGAAAAGAATGTGAAGATAGAGTATGCCTGGAGCATTTACATTACTAAGGGGTAAAGGCAGAAAGCAATTCTGTAACTAAAAGGAAATCCAGATGTCAGCAAAATTGCTGACACAGATATCTTCAAGATTTTGTAATATTTTTCCAAGACAGACTCCACATTTTCTACCCAGAAAGGAGAGCTACTATCATATCTACAGAAGTAGAAGCAGCAAAACAGATGTAGGAACCACTCCAATGTCCATAGAAAAACAGTTATTTATTTATTTATTTATTTATTTATTTATTTATTTATTTATTTATTAATCAAATTTATATACCGCCCTTCTCCTGGAGGACTCAGGGCGGTGTACAGGGCAATTAAAACAAATACAATTACAAAAGTTAAAATAAATTAAATTAAATTAGAAAGCCCCGATAAAACAATAAAACAACCCCCTCAGTCCAGGCCGGCCAGTTCAAAAAGCCAGTTACCTGTAAAATAAATCTAAATATTTGATGCAGCACCAAGAAAAGAAAAAATAAGTCTCATGATAGTGAAGAATCAGGGTTACCATGCCCTGGCTACAATATGTTCTCTGAAAATACACCTATCCACTGATATTGACTTATTCTTTAACATAATTAGATGCTTCTGCTTGAATTTTATCCCTTTAATTGATAAAAAGACATATTTGTGTTATTTAACATCAGAATGCTGGGAAAGATTAAGGGCAAAAGGACAGAGAATGTGGTGGCTGGATGGAGTCACTGAAGCAGCCGGTGTGAGTTTAAATGGAATCCAGGGGATGGTAGAGGACAGGAAGGCCTGGAGGAACATTGTTCATGGGGTTGCGATGGGTCGGACACGACTTTGCAACTAACAACAACATCAGAATATTTTGAACATATCATGAAAACAAGTTGCAAAGACTTTGCTATTATGCCAAATATAGCATGCAAAATCAGATTATTTGTACATTCTTTTAACCAGCCATTACTGTACTGTATAGTATGATTCACTGCAACTATACAGGATCAAAGTTGAAGTTCTATTTCACAACCTGCTTAAATATTTCTAGTATGGCAGCTGCCTGTATGCTATAATTTATAAATGTCATAAACTGCAGTACACAGGTATACTTTATATACTATAGTATATACTCTATATATCTATAACTCTAGGACTACTACATATAAGCTACAAAAAATCTATACGACCACTAAATAACACCAGAGAAATAAGGAAAATACTAACTCTTTTCTGTCATTTAATGGCTGTCTGTATTTTTGCAGCAGTGGTTTACTAATTCTAGTATATGGATATATAAATATTTCAGAGAAATTTTTGGAGTATTGTCCAATTGTCCTAGAAAGTTAATTTGTTAGGGTTTTCTTTCATGTCCAGCAGTAAAGAAAAGGAACAATCTAGAAAATGAGATCCATGTTGGAGCAACTTTGAACCTCAAATTGAAATTCTATCTCTTTGTTAAACTAGAATTCCTTCAAAGTTGAACCCCTTTATTGCAAATATGCAATAAAGTAGCAATCATGTTTTGAGAATCTTAAAAGAAAACCATTATAGTCCTCAATGGGCTTGCAGTATTCTAACAATTTTAATATGGGAATATTAAAATTTTCATAACAAAACTTCATCTTTGCCCCCATTTTTTCCATAGCCTTGTTATGTGACCAATTAAAATGATCAGTAGTGTTCTGTTTTAAATTTCAAAAGAAATTGTACTATGCTGGGCCATGAAAATGGTACCCTGCTCTAGAAATGCAGTATTTCCTATATTGCTTTTTATAGACCCACAATTTCAGGTGGCAATCTGACAAAATCTGACTTCTCATATGTATTTTCATACATGCTATGATGCATGTACAAAGGGGTAGAGCTTGCAAAGTGGCGAGACAATGCCACTTTTGTCATTTTATTTATTTATTTGTCCCTCAATCATTGAGATAACCCTAGGGAAGAGATACACTCCAAGATTTTTTTAAAAAATCATGGAAGCAATAAAAATAGCAAAACAAGTAATAATAATTTGTTCCCCTTAACCTCCTTGCCCCTGTGATACCTCTGATTACATTATGTATAGCATACATGATAAAAAAATAGCAAAAGATAAAGAACAAGAAATCAAACAAAAGGGAGCTGTGCCTGAGTTCACACAGTGGATCATGGTTCGTTTTAACATAAGCAAGAATGATCTTGTTCTCATATAACAATATTCAATAAACTACACGCTACATGATACTGGTTTTGACCATAATACAAAAATAGAATTACATTATGAGTTAGAGTAATATTTGTACCTATACTTGGCGTGCTTAAACAATCCTGTTATTTAAACAGTACAGTATTGTATTCCTTTGTTGACTATATGGTAGATACACATTAACTTCTCTGAGTTAATAATCGTCAGAATTTTTAAAGCTATGAATCTAAACATTGAAGTAGGACTTGTTACAAGTGAGACCAGGTACAAAATGTCTTAGGTTTAGTGTTAGGATCTTCATTCACCACTTCAATTCAATATTAGAAAACAACATTGAGAAACCATGCATATGATGATAATCTCATTAGTTGTATCTTACAAAAAATTGCATTTTGTTGTTTTTTTTTAATATAAGCTGCCTAGAATCACTTCTGGGAAGATGGTCAACATGTAAATTTAATAATAAGAAAATAAACACAATAGAAAATTAACAATAACAACATATTACGCTTACTACCCTACATACAATATTTAACCTTATTAAATTAAGTGGGACCTACTTCTAAGAAGAAATATATATGATTGGATTTTATAGTTAGAATCTAAGCAAATGTATTGGTAAACCTACTACATGCAGTACTTATTTCTATTAATTAAGTAATAAGACTGTAAGTTGTTTAGCCTAGCCAGTAATAAACAAACAGTAAACAATAACAATTACATATTCATGATCTGTAATCCCTATCTTTGTGTTTTCATAAGGTTTAGAGTAAGGGTTAGGCTTATATCAGCTTTATTACCATTAATTGATTAGAATAAGATTAGAATAAATGTACAACATAATTGCCAGAAAGAAAGTTGACTAGCATTTAAAATATTTAAAATATAAAGCAATAGAAACTTGAGAGAAAAATGTCATTCAGCTATCTTAATGATCCTGGGGAAACTAATTCTTCCACTCTAAATTGTCTGTAGTGGGCCTCCTGATACTGACAAATGATAAATAATATACAGAAATGCTACTATTAGAATTATTATTAAATGCGTACGTTGACTTGGTATAATAAGCATCAAAGCAATATTTTTAAAAGTCAGTAATGAGCTCTTGTATTAAGAATTGATTTTAAAATGATGCATGATATTATCTAATGATGTTTATCTGTTTGGATAATCCCATAAGCAAAGAAGGTGAGATTTGAAGGTCTTTATACACAGTTTTTTTTAAAAAAACTACAGGTCTTCTTGGAATTATTCTATGTCATTATATGATCATCTGACAATTTCAGTAAGTGTTGTTGATTTAAATTCTAAGATTCTTCTTGATAAGGTGAACACATTTTTAATGTAAGCTCAATATAAATTTAACAGTAACCTAATATAAAAGAGAGAATTGATGTACAAAGCATGCACAAGTTTACAAATTTTTAAAGAAATTATTTTATTTCTTGGCAAAAAACACATCCTTTCTTGTGGATGAAAACAGTAGGAAAACAGGATGAGCATTAACTTAAATCTTCATATCACAAGGTTCCAAATATGTTATGCACTTATTGTGGAATAAACCCCATTTACTTAGTACAACTTGGCTGCAACATTCCTATAATAATTTTAAACATTGCACATCACAGGATGAAAATGTCGCTGACTTAATTAGATTATGCCATATCTAGCACACATTTAAATTACTTGTGATATATTATCTCAAACATGTCAAAACTCCTGGCAATTAAAATTGATTAGAAAGAATAAAATATGTCAATTCAGCACAAGTTTCGGGGAAATACTGAGGGGAAAGTTCCATTCTATTATTCCTAAAACTTCTCTGATTTGAATATCTTATAGTTGGAAAAGCAACACTTTTTGAAATTGTAAGCAATTAATTAAATATGTTTGCTAATGATTCCAAGAACAAATATTAGAATATCTGTGAATTATATGGAATTTAGAAAACAATCCCAGTGTTGGGGGAAGGGGTTAATAACATTTAAAACAATATTAAAAGGAAAAGTCAAGACGATAAAATCTCTCCATAATAGCTTAGGTTTATTAAAATGACAATAATTAAAGTTCAACTTACAATATTAGAAAGAATTATCCTAGTAAAGGAAGATGCCAGGGCAGTCTTTCAGTATCATCATGAGGGCCATAATTTTTTTCTTTAATCTTTTTAGAATATTATTAGTCCATCCCTCCCAAAATACACATTGTTTTCAAAGTTGCATATAATTGATATATAATTATTCTTGAAATTACTATTGATAGGAATAGTAATTGACCGGGAACTATAACATTACTGGAAAATTCTGAAGTCATTTCATTGACCATGGCTTCATGTTGACAATGTAGCCAAAAACTATACAGGGCTTGTATCATGTTGCTCTAACATTTTTCTGCATTAAAGATTTATATTTTTATTTTTACACTGTAGGCAGAATGAGAAACTTCTTTTTTTAGCCAAATACTGCATATTTTTGCTTGAATTAAAGTAGTAACTGGAGACCCTCTTGCCAGAAAAGAGTAGAAATTAATATTAAATATGATAAAGTGGTCTAATGATTGGATATAGGAATCTATTACTGTTTGTAATACAATAATATTTATGGCAAAGTAGCGTCAGAAGTATAATCATTTGTAAACCATTGTTCTTTTGTTATTGTTGTCATTGCCCTGCTACAATATAAACCAGTACAATATGAAACTGTTTTGGCCAATTAAAAATCACTGCTTAAAAGATATTTCCTAATCTGTTATTTTTATTAAAACCTCAGTTGGTCTGTCACTGAGCATTTGTAATGGAATATTGACCTATAGAAGAACACATTCATGTATGTGCAATCCTTTCATGTCAATTAATGGGACGGTCCATCATTGGCCTGAATGAATTAAGAATGTAATTAGAATTAGTAGTCATTGAGGTGTTACTTTCAGGAAGGCTGTTCTACCTATAGTGAATGTTTGAAAGATGTTATAGCATGCCCATAAATGGAGAATTCCAACAGTCTTCCAAGAAAATGTATTGTTCTCGGGAACAGGCTTCTAGGCTCTTCTCTTCATCAAATGCATCTTTTGAGTGACTCATTCTAAGTGCTAAATCAATAAATCAGTTAATACTAAAACTCATTTTAAATAAATGTAGAAGCCCCAAGAAACAAATACATTTTTTTAAAAAAAAGAAATCATTGCTTTTCTTTAAGTTAAGACATATTTATGAAATAACATCACTAAACAAATGTACAAACTTACATTTAGATGAAGTTGATTCGTCCAGTGGCCAATGATTTTATATTCTGCACTTCTATTGATTATTTGATACTGGAAGATATCATAACGGCCAGGTGCATCTCCATTTTCATTGAAAATGACAGGTGTTCCAGCACTCCCTGGGAAAGATAAGAAAATTCTTACCTAATAATCTTAGCTTATTGCTGGAATAGAATTACATCACTTTGGCCACCAAAGCAGAAAAGCAGAAGAATTCTGAAAAATAGGTTAGTCTTCTGAAAAGGTAGATCCAATCAATCACATTGCTAAATGAATCCTTGCTTCCAGGCAAGGAATGTGCCTGGAAGCAAGTATCAGGAATCAAATATTGACCAATGAATATTAATTGATGGATGTAATCTAACTGTTTTGTACTGTTTTTAAGTTTATTGATTGTTTAGTCAATCAACCATTACATAAGGTCTGGTACTGGTGAAAAAAGGGGCCACTTTGTCAGAGCCTGTACAGTTCAATTTCTATCCAGTTTCAGCAACAGTTATCTTCAATCAGGCTGGGTGATTCTATTGCTATATCATATGCTTATCATGAAGGATTCACTGTAGTCTAGACATTAAATCATTTCACCTTTTACGGACCCAGAGGAATGGGAATAATAAGAGATTGTGTAATAAAGAGAAGGCTGGAAATGCTCTTAGTCACTTTTCCAATTTACTGGAAAATAAATGTTGCTCCAGATATTCCATCTTCCAGTGCTTTGTTCTATGTTTCTTCCACCCACATTCAACAGTCTGTCAGCCAGTCAGCTTTCTGCTCAATTCTTATTAGTCAGTTTGTATATTTGTACTTCTTTCTTGCAAATCTCACTGTAATTATATAAGATATATTATACTAAACTATATATCAGATTATATCAGATGCTGAATCTAGCATTCATATAAATAAGGATTACAATTAAAATAATCACTTCTTGAAGTAGAATGAAGTAGAGCCTTGGTGGTTCAGCGGTCTAACTGCTTGTTAAGGGTTACCATCTGCCTGCAATTAGTGCAGGTTTGAATCCCACCAGGCTCAAGGTTGACTCAGCCTTCCATCCTTCCAAGGTAGGTAAACTGAGGAGCCAGATTGTTGGGGGCAATAAGCTGACTTTGTAAAAATGATGCTAATAAAAGAATTGGGATTTTGCAAGGAATAAAGGAAGTAGATGAATCTTGACCATTACTGAATGAAATTTCATCACTGGGCAGGTATCATAACAAACAGCTGGGGAAAAATTGTATATAGCTAAGATATCCAATTCATTACTAATTTTAATTTAACTATTTCAGCAATTGTGAGAAAAGGGAAATACAAGTGAATTAATACATGCAATCTAAGTGCAGCTAGAGCTCCTGGTGGTAAAATGCTCATTCTAATATAGAAAAATGTGTCAATTCTTTAGACTATTATATAACAAATAGAAAATACATTTTCTTCCAGGCTTGGTAGAATCATTTTTCCACAATCATAAAAATATGCAATATCCATTATCATTTTTTCCTGTTGATTTCTAGTAGATTCATATCTATATCTAAAGCAGCAGCAGAAAGCCAGAGTTTCCTGAACAAAATTAATAACATACCTACATAATACATGTGATTGTTTCCACTCTAAACACCACATCTCCAATTAGCCACTTACTCACATTGTTCTAAAAAGATACAATGATGTCCATTTACATAAAAGGAAATAGTGCCAATATATTCCTACATTCCCAAATGCACTTAAAAATGCAATTATATTTGTACAATGCTCTCACTCTGAGAATAAAAAACTTACACATGATCAAGCCTTTCAGATTTGTAAGCAAGCAATTCCTCATAAAAGAGGAATGTATTTCAACCAGAATATAAAATAAAAATAGAGCAAATGAAGCCATATTGAGAGTATGGTAAGGTGGATGTCATTGTTACTGATTTGTATCATCCATGTTGAGTGCCAAGGTAGATTATGGATGGAAAGGTGTTTTTTAAAACTATTGTTTTCCTTTTTAATTAGCAGTTAAATGGAGCCACAAGATAGATGCAAAAAAATAATAATAATACACAGGTGTGTAAGATAGAAAGGAAAACACATCTATATCAACATACAGTTCTCAAAACTCCAAAAGGTGCATTTAAAAATGGAGAACAAAATCTGTTCCTCTCTATTATGTGTTCAAGTGGACGAGGTAAAATAAATTGAAATGAAAAGAGAGCTGATAAAATGATGAGTGTTTGTAAAAAGAATGCCAAAGCAAAAATTATCAACAATTAAGCAGAATGAAAGGATTCTCATTTGAGATTGTATGCTGGCGATAGAACTGAACACTCTATCCAGCTCAGTGATAGATAAAGTTATTATCAGTGTGAAATCCCATAAACAAAGCAGCACTTCAAACAATATAAAACCTAAAATAGAAAATTATTGTTCTCCAGCTATTAAAACAATCAGGGAAAAATGGTTCAAAGAATTCTACTCTAAAAAGTTATTTACAACTATCGATTGTAACAGAATCTTCCATCGTGTCAGGAGAATTGCAGTCTGTTCTGAAGAGGAGAAAGATTAAACTGATGACAATTCTATGGGCATTGGGTTTGTTGTTGAGAAAACTTTGTTTCAAAATTAGGTTTAGCAGAAAGAAAAGAAAAGAAAAGAAAAGAAAAGAAAAGAAAAGAAAAGAAAAGAAAAGAAAAGAAAAGAAAAGAGTGTGAGAGAAAGAAAGAAAGAAAGAAAGAAAGAAAGAAAGAAAGAAAGAAAGAAAGAAAGAAAGAAAGAAAGAAAGGTGTAAACCAATTGAAAATAAGAGAATAACAGAATTTCAGAGTTGTAAGAGAGCTTCTAGTATATTTAGCAACCACAATTAGGAACAGAGACTTGTTCATTAAACAAAGTGATTGCTAAGTGAAACTGTGACTACTTCACTTCAGCTTTCCTTTGCTTTCAAGAGATGAAGATCATAAATATGAGGATTGGTTGCAAAGTTATCTTTTCACCAACATCATAATTGTGGATGGTCACCAAATTAATCCAGATTATCTGGATCCATGCCAATCGGGTTTCGGGCCTGGACACAGCATGGAGACGGCATTGGTCACGCTGGTGGATGATCTCTGGCGGGTCCATGACAGGGGCTATTCCTTTGTCCTGGCCCTATTAGACCTTTCAGCGGCTTTTGATACCATCGACCATGGTATCTTGCTGCAGCGCCTTCGGGGGTTGGGAGTGGGAGGCACTGTTTTATGGTGGTTCTCCTCCTACCTCTCGGGACATTCGCAGTCAGTGTTGGCAGGAGGGCAGAGGTTGGCCCCAAGGGCCCTCACTTGTGGGGTGCCTCAGGGGTCGGTCCTCTCTCCCCTCCTGTTCAATATCTATATGAAGCCCATGGGTGAGACCATCTGTGGTTTGGGGGTGAGTTATCATCAGTATGCTGATGATACCCAGCTTTACATCTCCACCCCAGACCAACCCAGTGATGCCCTCGACGTGATGTCCCATTGCCTGGAAGCGGTACGGTTCTGGGTGGGAAGGAACAGGCTCCAACTCAACCCGGCCAAGACTGAGTGGCTGTGCATACCGGCATCTCAAGCCCAGGATTTTCCATCTTTGGCTATAGGGGGTGAGGTGTTACCCCCTGTAGAGAGGGTGCACAACCTGAGCGTCCTTCTGGATGCACGGCTCAGTTTAGAAGTTCATGTAGGAGCCGTGGCCAGGGGGGCTTTCACCCAGATTTGCCTTGTGCATCAACTGCACCCTTACCTGGATCGAGACGCCCTACACATGGTTATTCATGTGCTCATCACTTCCCGGGTGGACTACTGCAATACTCTCTACATGGGGCTGCCCTTGAGGACAACCCAGAGGCTTCAGCTGGTGCAGAATGCAGCCATGTGGGTAGCGAGCTGCATTGGTTGCTGGTTGCCCTCCACATGAGATTCAAGGTGCTGGTACTTACCTATAAAGCCCTGCATGGCTTAGATCTGGGGTACTTGCGGGAGCATCTACTGCCAGCATCATCTCCCCTTCACCCAGTGCACTCCCACAGACAGGGCCTCCTCAGGGTGCCGTCAGCCAGACAATGTCCGCTGGTGACCCCCAGGGGGAGAGCCTTCTCTGTGGGTGTGCCTGCCCTTTGGAACCAATATCCTCTGGACCTCCGGTTGGCTCCTGACCTCCAATCCTTCTGCCACGGCCTGAAGACATGGCTTTTTCAACTGGCTGACATGGACTGAAGGGGGTAGGGTCTTATTGAGACTCTGTTAAAGCTAATTTCGAGGGGTGATTTTAATTGGTTAATTTTAAATTTGTTATTGTCGGGTCCTAATACGGTTTAATTCTGTTTTAATTTTTATATTTCATGTTTTTAAATTTGGGACTGTAAGCCACCCTGGAGGAGTCAGGAGAAGGGCGGGTTATAAATCAAATTAATAATAATAATAATAATAATAATAATAATAATAATAATAATAATAATAGTCGCTAAACTAGCCATAAAAGAGCCATGGACAATAAAAGTGTGCCAGATGTCCTCGGTGATTAAAGCAGCAATCTATCACCTAAATATCCCCTTAGCTCAAGACTCTCCCTATTCCAACTTTATTTATTTATTATTCTCTTATTTATCATTTTCTCCTGGCCACATAGAACAATTAGCCTTAACTAACTTAACAGTCAGAAATCTTTCATCTCCAAAATTTGTTGGGTAAATGGAAGCTTAGTGATTAGACCATTTGAGAGCATCTTACCCCCTAAAGCAGTGTTCCTCAACCTTGGGAGTTTGAAGATGCGTGGACTTCAACTCCCAGAATTCCCCAGCCAGCATTG
>JANHFR010001969.1:148413-159830 GCA_032468015.1 Mimophis mahfalensis | reverse complement strand
TTTGCCAGGAATTGAGAGGGCCGGATGCCATGATCTTAGTTTTCTTAATGTTGAGTTTCAAGCCAACTTTTGCACTCAGCTGCATTGCTATACCCTGGTAGTAAATGATACTGTTATTGCATCAGAACAAAAATCAGTTCTTCGCAAATTCTGCTTCATATTCTGCCATTCTTTGATCCTCAATACTACTTTTTAAAACTCAGAAATATGTAAATAGTCTCATTCCATGTTAAGAAATAAGAAATTTGGAAAGATTAGTTTGCTTAAAACTAATAAAGGTTATGCCTTAACAGGTGGCAGTGCTTGAATGACCTTGTCTGGGCTTAAAAGTTAAGCAGGATTAGTACTAGGCTCCTGACAGCTCTGGGCAAGATTGCAAGTCAAAAAACAAAGAAACAAAAGGAAGGAATTGTAAACAATTTCTGTAGAGTATCTGCCAAGAAAACTACAAGGAAGTGTCCATATAGTTGATAGGAGTAGAGCTTGATTTGAAGCAGTCATTATCTTCTAAAGCCATGAATTAGATTCAGGAATTCCATTTATTGTTTATTGGGCTATTTTCTTTTACCTTCATATATGGTAATACTAAAATCTAAAGTTAAAAATTTAAAATTATTAATTTTGAAATAAGTTGGGATTTTGCCAGTGAAAAATAGCAATATATCTGATATGGTGATAATAAATATTGTAAAATATCATAGTATAAAGATATCCAATGCTTGAGTATCTAAACAGTATGGGGAAGATAAGATGAGGATACAAAATGATTCAGTAGATTGTTGACAGTCACCTTCAGATAACTATTTACTTCTTAATTACAGGATAATAGTGTGGAATCTGGTATTTTATTTCAAGCTGTAACTTGGCACATGGAATTTAATTTAAAAAATCAAATGCTTAGTTCGTGGTTGTCCAACCTTTTGGCTTGCCTGGGCTGCATTAAGTGAGGAGGAGGAATTATCTTGGGCTACATATAAAGTATGTAATACAGCCATCAGCAGGAACACAGGCATTAACAACATCTACATACCATTCAAAACAGACAATCAAAAACCCAGAAAGGAAACAAAAAAGACCAAATACCTAATCACCAGCAATCAACACCCAGACAGCAGAAATTAACACCAATCAAGAAGCAAAGAATAGCCCAATCAAGGAATTGCCAAACAAGCAACCATAAACAATATTCAGTCAAGGAATCACCAAGACCACTTCCACCAACATTGTCACGCAGACACTAGAATGTAAAAATAAGAGCAAACTGCATTCCCTACTAGCACTGTGATGTTACATAGTCTAGTAATGAAATGTCTGCAAGAAAACAAGCAAAGTCCGAACACCAAGGACCCACAGTTTAAACTTGAGCTACAAATGTTATCATCAATCCCTATATCATATGGTTGATGTATATAAATAATACACTTCTTTTTTAAAGTATTTTTTATTATCTTATGGAGCTGCATTACTAGCTGTCAGGACTGTGGATTGGACTTGCCTGCTTTAATAATTTAATTATTTTGATACAAAACGTCCATTTCTTTTTCTTAAAAAGCTCTTCCATAGTTCTTTTTTCTTCCAGTATTTACCTGATCATATCTATTATGATCCATGGGCACAGCAGTTTTCACAACAGTCTCCATCACACCATCATTTGTGGTGTACTAGAACATTCTAAGGAGAATATTGGCAAAACTAGTAATTCAGCAAGGAAAAGACAGCAGTGGAGAAAACTTTCTTTAATGTATTTAACTTGATCCTATTCAACTCCAGACAAATCTGGTGGCTCATAATACACCAGACAATATAAAACTGGTTCTCAACCTTCCTAATGCCGCGACCCTTGTTGTGGTGACCCCCCAACCATAAAATTTTACATTTACCCCTTAATTATAATTGATGAAGTGTCAGAAATATGCGTTTTCTGATGGTCTTAGGCAACCCCTGTGAAAGGGCCCTTCTACTCGCAAAGGGGTCACAACCCATAGGCTGAGAATCACTGATATAGAACAATATAATAAGAAGCACAAAGAAGAAAATTGAATTAGTAGAGAAAGAAAAAAGGACAACATGACAAACTTGGCAGAAACACCACTCCCCCTCTGCTTCAAATATCCCTCCATCACATGTTTAGCAAAGGCAACTTTCCTTGCCTATGTTATGTTAAAAGAAATGCATTTGAGGCAAATCAACTGTGCTCATACAATGTATTAGGTACAGCTTAGTATTAGCCACAACTACCGGTAGGCGCTTTGTTGTTTTCTCTTGCAAGGCTGGAAAATTTAGCTTCGTTTCTCCAGTTATCAGAAATCTTTTCCTCTGTTTTAGAACTCTACCTTATCTTAATTTTTTTCAGACATTCAGAGTTTTCGGGTCCAATCTTTGAATGTTTTGCTAATAATCAAGATAATATTTATTTATTTATTTATTTATTTATTCATTCATTCATTCATTCATTCATTCATTCATTCATTTATTTATTTATTTATTTATTTATTTATTTGAATTTGATTCTATGTGCCCCGAGTTAATATGGAGTGAAAAAGAAAAATTAAAGTTGTATTATCATTTATATCAGTGTAATGGATTGGGTAATGGGTAGAGGACTAGGATCAGGGAGGCTTGGGTTCAAGTCCTTCTGTAGCTAAGAAAGCTCCTTGAGTAACTTTCGGCCAGCTCTCTGTCAGCTAGTTATTGTTTCAGGGATAAAATTGAAGGAGGGGTACTGTGAGTGTCAGAATGCTTGAAGAATTGTAGGATATAATTTCAGAATAATGGGATCTAAATTAATGTTTATTAGTACATTCGTGGGAAAACATTCAAGATGTTAATGTGATGTTCAATGATATACAAAAGCTTCAGAATTTGACATTTTGTCAGGAATAGTGGTTAGATGTCCAGATGTCAAGGAATAATTGTTGGAAATGTTTGATCTATCTGTTTTGGAAAAGGCAATACTTTCTGCTAATTAAAGGATTCAGCAATTTTTGTTATTATGAAAGAGATTCTATGATACATACAAGGGAATATAATTTAAGATCTTTATCTTAGTTTGTGTTTTTGTTTGTATTTTTAAGGGGCTTTTTTAATATTAAAGTGGTTTTTTTTAAATTGGCACTTATTCTGTGCTGCTGATGCTTTGCTTATCTGTCTCTTAAGCGTTTGCCTGTATAGGTAGTCCTTGCTTATCAACCACAATTGGGACCAGCAACACTATCGTTAAGTGAAAAATCACATGATCATTAAAACATAATTACATCTTTGGGCTCTGTAAGCAATAATTATGTCTAAACAAAACAAATGGAATGACATTTAGGAAGAAGAAATTTTCTGGTGTTCTCATTTACTGTCTTTTGAACAAACAAAAATTCAGGGAATTTTATTATTGTGACTGGAGATCTGCAATTCCTTTTAAATATATATGTACCTTTATTAGGGTTTTCCAATTTTTACTTTCATCCAGTTTGATTCCCTCCTTGGTATTACCACTCAAGCTTTAAAATCCTGTATTGTTTAAGGTCCAAAAATGTTGAGTAAGTTGAGGGTTTGAGCCAGATTTTGTTTTTCATTATTTATACCATATGCTGTATAACTTCTTTTTTCTAATTGGTACAGAGCAATTGTTATGACAGAATTTCTAGAGCCGATGTAGCATATTAGTTGTGTTTTTCTCACTATAATATTGAACAAGCATGCATAGGAATGACCAACATTTAAATTATATTGGCTTTTAATTTATAAAAAGTATACTCCATATATTTGAGCCAGTGATATTTGTTTAGACCTATGGATATAATCTTAGTGATGGTGCTTTTAGGTGGGCTGCGCCAAGCTCAGTTTTTCCACTGCCGATTCCAGTGGATGAAGATGCTAAATAAAAGGATGCCAACCCTACAATATGGCTGTGATCCTTGATCTGTGAACTGCATGATGTGCCTGCATTTCCAAGTGCATTTCCAATGTACTTCTGTATGGGTACATATGCCTGAGATTGTGTTGTTGAACATTTAGAAATACTTTAATAAATACATTAAATCTCAGAATGTTATTCTATAATTGTTTTTTGTTTGTTTGTTTTGGTTTCAGTTCTCTGTGCAAAAAATTTGGTGAAAAAGGACTTTTTCCGTAAGTACACCTTTCTGTTTTTATACCTTTTATTCTGTATTACAGAGGCTTCAAGTTCAAAGATACTGTCTTACTAGGTAGCATTTCATAAACCATTAAACAGAATGCTCTGATATAGTCAGATTATCTACTCGCCTTCAAGTATTGTTTATGGCTTGTGCTAATAGAGTATATTGATATACTGTACTTGCCTTTCAAATGTGGTATAATCATGTGCTAAGAGCAGGGATTCCAATCTCAACCAGAGATGCTTACTGGGTGGCATTGAATCAGTTATTATCCCTCAGCCCAATTGGAAAAAGAAGTGTTGTGTATGCTGTCTTGAACCCCTAAAGGAAAGGTGGGAATAAGAAAAATATTATTCTTTTCCTCTTATGAATCTATTACAGTTTTAAAATATATTTATATTTATTAAATTTCCATAAATTATTTCTAGTTTATTTGTAAACCATCCAAAGTGATTCTTAAGAGTGAGGTAGGCAGTATCTAAATTTGAAAATTGAATAAAAGAGACATGTTGTAATGTATTATTTTGTGTACGTGTCTCAATAAGAGTAGCAGTCGTTGATACCATCATCTCTCACCATTGGTCTCGTTTGCGAGAGGTGCTGAGAATTGTAATTCTGTAATGCCATTAATGCCGATTTTAAATCTAAAAATGGATTGGTATTATAATCTGCTTTAATGAGAACTAAAATTCAAGATCAAAATCCATTTCGTAGCATTAACTTTTTAGATGTAGTTACCAGGGAGCATCCCAAAAGTCCCCTGAGTTTTAAAAATAGCATGGAAATTTAGCATAAGAGAAAGCGTTGCTGTCATCAAATATTTTCTTTTGGCTAAATTTGTTGTTTATTAAAGAAGTGCTTTGACTAGGAGTGCTGCTAAAGTCAAGCTTATTTCAGTCAAGTACATCTATTGGTGGCTTCATGAACACATTCATGCAGTTTTCTTGGCATTAGTATGGATGTGTTTGCCATGATAGTCTTATGGAATGTTTTTCAACTTCTGAACTCAGCTTACTCTATTGGCATTACCTGTTGGTCTCCCATCCAACTTCTGCTATAATCAGGACGACCTAGTTAACTTTCTAGGCCCAGTCAAGGTCAGCCAGATGCTGCCACCTGCTGATGTTTCATGTGTGTTACAGAATATTTATAAATAGCTGTGTGAGTTCCATAATGATTATCTTTTCACCTCTACCTTTACAATGAAATGCTGCAAAAAATTCAGGCAGTCCCTGGATTAAAAATGAGTTCTGTTTCCTAAATCTGTTTTTAACCCAAATTTGTATTTAAGCCAGAACTTATACGTACAAATGGCGGGTGGCACTGGTTTTCCTCAATCTTAAGAAGTGCTGAAACCAGGCAGTGCTTTAAGGAACTGTTGAAAAGAGGCTGTGTATTAAAAACACCCGACTTCAGTGCTGTCTTGACTTTGAATCTTTCTATTCTTGAAAAGATTAGACTTCTGAGAAGAATTGTGAAGAACATTTTTTATCATTTACAATGATAGCCAGAAGTGTCTTGAAACAACATTATATGTCCAAATAAATTCAGTCTAGGGTGTATCTTGCAGTGAACAAATAAATAAATGAATTATGGAATTCCTAGCAGAATTTGTTCTTTATATAAAATTCTACATAAAGGATTGGTACTATTAATGTAGTTGAGTGCGAAATTTTCTCAAAACCAGATTGATAGCATAATGGGATTCCTTTGTTCATTGGATTAAAAAATGTAGATGCTTTCTAGTGGGCCAACGCAAATCAAATAATATCAAGTAGTAGCACCCTCATTGATTGTGTATTTTCTGACAGGACTTCCTGATCCATTTGCTAAAGTGGTGGTGGATGGATCTGGCCAGTGCCATTCTACTGATACTGTGAAGAATACCCTTGATCCAAAGTGGAATCAGCATTATGACTTGTACGTGTCAATACAGATTATCTAAATATGATCAAACTTTAAGCTTGCTAATTGCTAAAAAAAATGAAATATATTAAATCAGGGAGTTTTCCTAAGAATTACTCTGAAAAGTATTGCAGGCCTGTGTTAGCTGTCTGGTTTGTTTATAAAGTAGCTGGTCTTTCTTTGCTAAAGCATAGGGTTGGCTGATTGATTCATTACATGTCATTACACTTGTGTCAACTCTTAGCAACCACATAGATACTAATTCTTAAATACTGCTTTTTTTGTATAAAATCAAAGTGCTTAACTGAGAAAACAAGTATGTCTATTTTTTTGTGACAGCTTGGAAATAGAGACAAAAATGCAGATTCTGGATGAGGAGCGACGATACCTGGATTATCAGATAGACTGGATTCCAAATTCCTACCAATTTCTCAAATCACATGTAGTAATCAGTGATGATGGGACTTGTAATATAGTTTTAGTGCCATAGATACAGCATTCTCCCTATTTAACTAAGGTTGGTAGTTTCAGAAGTTGGTAGTTTCAGAAGCCAGTTATTACCCCAGTATGTTTACTTCTGATGATCCCAGTATATCATTGCCTAAGTATTAATTAATATAAGTGTATACATAGCACACAAGAAAATGAAGTTGGGCACTAGTAGCTCTTGACATAATTCTGACAGCTCTTTATTTAAAAGACTAATAAATAATCATATCAGGCAACTTTCAACAGCAATATTAAAAATAATAAATTTTCCTAGCAAATTAATATATTTTTACCCTGGCATCCTATTACAAGGGTCCCCAACCCCTGAGCTGCATTCAGAACTGGGCTATGAGGCGGCAGGCGAGTGTGCACACACAGCTCCATCTTGCGTGAGTGGAGGATGGGCACGCTTCTGCATGAGGCTCCATTTGTGTGAGTGGCATGTGCGCAAATGGAGCTGTGCGTGCTCGTGTGTGCCCGCTGCTTGCATGGAAACATCCCCTCTTTCTCCCCCCTCCCCCTCTGATCCACCAAGCTGGAAAGGTTGGGGACCACTGTCCTATTATTAGATTGGGGGGGGGGGATTTAAAAGTATTAAAAACCTTCCTGATTTCTTCAGCCCAGCTCAGAAGTTGCCCTCTTCTCCATGTGAGGAATGGAAGGGAACTCCTGCCCTGGGTTGGAGAAACACCTAGAGATCCTAAAGATCCGAGCTTTGATTCTATAGCCTGATAAAGGATTTCCATCCCTCTCCTTCCCGGTGCATGGAGAGAAGGGAAAATCCTTTGGTAAGTAGTGACAGCTTGTAACCTTCTCTACCAGCTTCCCCAATGAGTTTTTCGGGAAAGCTGGCGGAAAAGATCTCAAATGACAATCATGTGATCACGGGGCACTTGACAATTAGTCATAAGCATGAATTACATGACACTGAGGAGGTGTACCATGACATTTTACAATGGCTGGAAGCGCTTTGTGGAATGTAAAGCACACTTTCTAAGCTATCATAATTTTGAGGGGACTATCTGTAGTGTATAAAAATTTCAGTGATTTTCTTGGAACAGGGCCAAAGATGCACGCTACACGTGACATTAAGAAATAGTTCCTCTCTAGTTGCTGACACCATTTGCTGGGATTGTAGTCCCATGAGTGTCTCTTGGGGAATTAGCACATAAAAGACATTCTTCCCCCCCCCCCTTTTTTTTTTGTAATTGGAGGGCTGCAGTTGCACTGTGTCATATATATGTGGGTATTCAGCTGAAACCTTTGTGTTTGATAACAGAAACTGTATATAGAAACAAGTTGAAGGCATCATTATATGAGTAGTCCTTTCCAAAAAAGATAACATTCTAAGTCTTGGAAAATAATTGGTGACTGATTTGTAAACTATGAGAGCATTTATACAAGTCGTCCTCAACTTACAAGCACAATTCAGCCCCAGATTTCTGTTGTTAAGTGAGACATTTGTTAAGTGAGTTTTGTCCAATTTTACGATTATTCTTGCCTCAGTTGTTAAGTAAATAACTGCAGTTGGTACGTTGGTTGTTACCCGGTTGTTAAGTGAATCTGGCTTTCCCATTGACTTTGCTTGTGAGAAGATTGCAAAAGATGATCACACGACCTTGGGATAAGTATGAACCAGTTGCCAAACCTCAGAATTTTGATCACATGATCGTGAGGCTACTGCAAAGGTGGTAACTATGAAAATGGTCATAAGTTACACTTTTCAGTGCTGTTGTAACTTTGAGCGGTCACTAAACAAACTTGTAAGTCAAGGACCACATGTGTTATGATGCATTGCAATTCTAGGGTATGTGTGTTATGGGTGAATAAACAATTTAAACGAGTGAGTGTAGAAGGATGTTTTAGTAAATTGAACACTTAGATATTTGTATTATGACAGAATGCATGTAATGGGAGAGGCTTACTAAAAACATCTCCCAGAGAGAAACATAATTCTTAAGTGTTACAACTTGTCCTCCAAATTAAACACTCAACAACATACCATTTTTTCTGTTTGACGTACTGCGACTGTCTAGCCAAAGGAGGTCAGCAATGTATGATTTACATAAGATATTTTTAAAAAGCTCCTTTGACATTTGTTCAAGTAGAATCTTTTTATGGGTAAATTATGATGGAGACACATCTGTGTATAATGCATTTGACTTCTTCAACATAAAATAAAAAAACCCATTTTTATATGATGAAGTTTTAAAAATATTTTGCAGTCAAAAATTGTGCTTCATTAGAGTTACATAGTCAACATATGTTTTATTGCTGATTCCTATCTTTTCCCCCTCCCTTAGGTACATTGGAAAGTCTGACTCTATAACGATCAGTGTATGGAACCACAAGAAAATCCATAAAAAACAGGGAGCTGGTTTTCTGGGTTGCGTGAGACTTCTTTCTAATGCTATCAACCGCCTCAAAGACACTGGTTGTAAGTAGGCCGAACAAAAGTACTTTGGTGTTTTGGAGTAAGCTTTTTAGAGTGACTTTAAAGTTAGTTCTATGGGAATTATAATTTATTTATGATTTATTTATTGGTATCCTGCCTTTATTATTTTTACAAATAAGGCGGCGAACATATCCACCGTAACTTTGTCCTATTTTTTTCACCACCACAACAACCCCTGTGAAGTGGGTTGAGCTGAGAGTGACTGGCCCGGCTGGCTTTCATGCCTAAGGGAGGATTTGAACTCACAGCCTTTGACTTTTTAGACTGGTACAGTACTTTAACCACTAGACCAAAGTGGCTTTGGGGATGGTGAAGACCAGTAAAGCTCTTCGTCTTCTTTTGAAATTAGAAATGTTTAATTTAGCAATGCATATTTTGCCACAGAAATTACCTTACGTGATCGTTACATAGAAATAAGGCTCCTTGGTGTTTTTTTTTAATAGATCAGAGATTAGATCTGTGCAAACTTGGGCCGAACGACAATGATACAGTTAGAGGACAGATAGTAGGTAAGTAATGGTTTTATTTTTGTTTGTTTGCTTTATTTTATAATCTGTGTTGATTATTTTTACAAATAACACAAGGTGGTGAAAATACTTATTTCTTCTCCTGTTTTCCACACAACAACAACATTGTGAAGTGGGTTGGGCTGAGAGGGAGATGCCTCAAGGCCACCCAGCTGGCTTTCATTGGGAGGCAAGATTATTGCTCACAGTTTCTTGTCTATGGAGATTCTTAGCCATCCAGATCATGTGTTTTATTGTTCACTGCCCTGAGTCCTTCAGGAGAAGGGCAGTATAAAAGTTCAATAAATAGAATAAATAAATAAATGGTTGTCCCAAAGGTGCTTTTTCAAAAGGCAACTAAACTTTTGAAAGCGTCTTTGGGTCACAGTCTCTGGGTTTCTGAGCCAGCAACTTAATTACCATATCACACTAGAACAAATTTAAATATATATCTCAAACACCAGGGTGGAAATGGAGAAAAAGGAAGGCAAAGTATGCTTCTTTTGTTACTTAAGTCTGTTTTGAGTCAGAACAGCATGATTTACACATAGCTCTGTGTAGGCTTGACAGAAAACTCCACCTAAAGTTACTTTAATTCTTCATTCTATTGGCAAAAGAAGTTTTGGAAGGCTTCTGTGGTACAGTTTCCTTCCTGAGAATAACACATAACAGGTAATGCAGTGTAGTCTTTTGGAAGAGGTCCCTGTAAAACGTGGAAGAGGACTGGTATAGAGTATATTAGGTTAAACAGATTGTCCATAAAAGCCCCTTTGATCCAGCAAATATTTTTTATGAATAAAAATCAATGGCATTTTATTTCCATTTCCTCTTTTGTATGCACACACACGCCCCTTGCCTTCTCCCATGTGGCTCATGAGGATTCCCTATTATCTGAAGAAGATTTTGGGAGATTAAAGCATAGGCAGAATGAAGGAGTTCTCCCTTCCAGAGCTCTGCTAGGTGATTGGATTCCAGTTTTGATTGGAAATAGAAACTATTGCATGAAACTCTTTTATTTCTGCTTATCAACATTATTTGGCATTCTTTTTTTTTCTTGTTAATAATTGCACTCCACTTACCATTTCTATTTAAGCTTTGGCAAGTATATATAATTTTTATAGATTTTTAAAAGTGACAGATACTGTTTAACTGAAATGCTTAAAGCCAACTAAGTGTACATGTTATGTACTGCTTTATTTTCTCTTCTCATTGAAGTTAATATTTAATATATTGCCTTAGCTATGCTTTGATCAATCCTGTTAACGTGTTTGTTAACCCTATGAATCTGTTTTTCAAGAGTAGGGAGTGTAAGAAGGGAAGTTTGACAAGCAACTTTGTGTCTTTTGAAATATAATTCGATTGATCTCACACCTGTGCTGCAAGTTATGTGTTTCAATATTATATCCATCCCAAACATCTTATTATGTCAATGGTACTAGGCTCTGTAGATGAAATTGAACCTTATCCTCCAATTTAACATTGCTTACAGTACTAACATTTAAGAATCCATTCCACTGAATGGTTCTCTATTGTTTATCAAATTTAAAAATTTGGAGGAAGAGTAGATTACATGGGGCTCCCCTTGGGGTCCATCCGGAGGTTGCAGTTGGTCCAGAATGCGGCCGCGCGGGTGGTGATGGGAGCATCGCAGTACTCCCATGTTACGCTGCTCCTGCGCGAGCTGCACTGGTTGCCGGTTGCTTTCCGGGTGCGCTTCAAGATCCTGGTCAGAGCCCAGGGTACTTGCGGGAACACCTCCTGCCGGTGTCAGCTGCCCACCGCCCAGTCCGCGCTCACAGAATTGGCGTCCTCTGGTGCCGTCAGCCGGGCAGTGTCGGCTGTCGGCGCCCAGCGGGAGAGCCTTCTCTGTGGGCGCTCCCACCCTTTGGAACCAACTGCCCGTTGACCTTTGGATGGCCCCTGACCTCTGCT
>JANHFR010001969.1:116557-135099 GCA_032468015.1 Mimophis mahfalensis | reverse complement strand
ATACCCACAAACCCATACCCTCACACTTCTGTTTTATAGATATAGATAAATATGAGTTATTGAGCAATCATGATATTCTTTAAATTTCATTAAGTATTCTCAGCTAACAAAATTGGGAGCACTTACAAAGTTATACAAATAATTACGAATAAACAGTAGGTTAGAAATTTGAAAATTTAAGTCCACTGTTATTTGCTCAACCTAACAGTTAATTGAACACACCCCTAAAATTTGCTTTGGCTCATCAAGTGATAGATTTATCTGTAAATATATATGCTAATGGGGACGCAGTGGCTCAGTGGCTAAGATGCTGAGCTTGTCGATCAGAAAGGTTGGCAGTTTGGCGGTTCGAATCCAGAGTGCTGCATAATGGAGTAAGCTCCTGTTACTTGTCTCAGCTTCTGCCAACTTAGCAGTTCGAAAGCATGTAAAAAAAATGCAAATAGAAAAATAAGGACCACTTTTGGTGGGAAGGTAACAGTGTTCCTTGTGCCTTTGGCATTTAATCATGCCGGCCACATGACCGTGGAGACATCTTTGGGCGGCACTGGCTCTTCGGCTTTGAAACGGAGATGAACACCGCCCCCTAGAGTCAGGAATGACTAGCACGTATGTGTGAGAGGAATCTTTACCTTTATGTGTGATAATACGGTACTTATTAAGATTATATATTCATGGATAAGATCATTTGCAGATCAACAAATTCAAAGCCAACCTTTGAATTTGTAACAAAAATGCCACAAAAATGTGCCACCTGTGGATAAGCCAGGTGAAAATTATGGCACTAAATTTCAAGAGTTGATTTATCTGGGAGTGGTCTATTTTTCTTGATATTTTGGTTAAAAATTAAGGCACATCTTATCTATGAATGAACTTATCCACATGTATATTTGTTTAAGTCTTTACTGATTTTTTTATCAACATTTTGATAAACAGTAAAAGCATGATTAAGCTCTATTACCTATCAGAATTATTGTTTTCCATCTGTATTTGTCTCTCATTTCTCATAAAATTAATAAATTTGACAGGTTGGTTTTGTTTATCATTGGCTTCTGGTAATAATTGGAAGAGGCAATGAATTATATTTCTCACACATTGTGGCTACTAAGAACTATATTACTTTCACAGTGTTATCTGATATTTCATATAGCCTTTTAAACAATCAGATCTAGACATTTTTCTTAGCAAAACTTTTATTCTGAAATAATGTTTTTTCTACTTAAAATGCTGCACAATTTAGACTGAGGGGTGGTTTTAAATGTGTTGTGCGTCGGGGCTCATAATTAATTTAATTTAATTTTAACTGTATATGTCTGTTATGTTTTAATTGCCCTGTACACCGCCCTGAGTCCTCCGGGAGAAGGGCGGTATATAAATTTAATAAATAAATAAATAAATGAGTTTGTAACTATAAAAAATGTCAGAAGGTCCTACCTTGAATACCGGTATATCATGTTTTCATCCCTCACTGTCTGAACATAGTTTTAAAACATTTTTCTTTAATAGCTAGTGAAAATATTCATTTATCTGTGCCAATTTTAAAATTGCCTAAATTCCTGTGGTTGAGACAAATTCAGGTAGAGTGGATACCATCTTAGCCAAACTCTCTACAAGCCTTTTTATAAATTAACTTTTCAGGAAAAGCCATTAATATGTATGATGTATCCAGTGGTGAGATCCAAATATTTTTACTACTGGTTCTGTGGCTTAGTGGATTATGGCTATGCTGCTGGCCTATCAGAGGTCGTTTTTGCTGGTGTTGGCCAATCAGAAATGGTGTTTGCCAGTTCTCTGAACCAGTCAAAATTATCACTACCGGTTCTCTGGAACTTGTCGGAACTGGCTGAATACCACCTCTGATGGTATCCTCCTTTTAGATTATTTGTGTTTGGACCCACCTGAACATGGAAAAATAGGGCAGTTTGAGACATTTCGCGCAAAGTCCATATTGTGCTCTGATCTATTTATTTTTTTTATAAATAAAGGAGTTGAAATGTTCAGTATTAAAAGGAAACAGGAGTATGTACTTTTCCAGCTTCCTTCAGAGAATTTTGATAGAATAGCACACTGAATATTTTTTTTTTTCAACACGTTAGCTCACATGCATTTTATGGAAGCTGTGGAAATGAGAACAACTGGAAGTCTTGGAATCTTGAAAGTCAAAAGTCACTCTGTTTCTTTCCAGCCGTCAAAATCAGCTTAAAGATCAGCCGCAACAGCAGCAACAAGTTGTTTCACTGTGCCAACTTTCAGACGAGGCTGAATGTCTTACTGTGCCAAGGTACAAACGGGATCTAGTACAAAAACTCAAGATTTTGAGGCAAGAGCTCTCCCAGCAGCAGCCCCAAGCTGGACACTGCCGTATAGAGGTCTCCAGGGAAGAAATCTTTGAGGTAATGTGATAATTATGAATTATTCAGGAATTAAACTAAAAGCCAGTGCCTATTATTATTATGGTGATCTGGGATTTTGCATTACAAATGGAGGAAAATTCGTATGGCACTATTGAGTTAAAATGCAGGCAGGTAGTCCTTGGCTTACAGCCATTTGTTTAATGACCATTCACAGTTCCATTGGCACAGGAAAAAAGTGACATGACTATTCTCACACTTAAAACAATTGCAGTATCCTAGTGATCAAAATTCAAATGCTTGGCATCTGGCATGTATTTATGATGGTTGCAGTGTTTTGGAGTCATGTGATCACCTTTTGCAACCTTCTGACAAAGTTATTGAAGAAGCCAGATTCACGTAACAGTTACTAACTTAACTGCTGTGTTTCACTTAACAACTTTGGCAAGAAAGATGATAAAATGGGGTAAAACTCATTTAGCAACTGTCTTGCTTAGTAACAGAAATTTTGGGCTCAATTGTGGTTGCGGGTCAAGCACTACCTATATTTTGAGATTCAGTAGGGGCTTGTGATTTTATGGAGACAGCATCCTTCTGGTAAAGTCTGAAATAAATTTGTTCTCTACAGTCCTTCAGAATTAAGTGATTTTTCTTCAATTGATAGGACTTACATTAGAATAAATATGTATAAGGCCAAACAACATAATTTTGTAGGGTGGTTTCTGGAGATTTTTCTGGAATTGTCCATAAGTAAACCCGGTACTGAATAGAACTTACTGCCTGTACTTGAATTTATAAACCTACTCAAGCAGTATCTCTAAATACTAATGGCAATTTTATCGATCCGACAATCAAGAATAAAACTTTACTAATTAAGGCAATAGTGTAACTTTTATACAGTCTAGGTCAAGTTGAAAATGTAGCAAGTATTTGGCTAATAGGTACCTAATGTAATTGCAGGAGTCCTATAGACAAGTCATGAAGATGAGACCGAAAGACTTATGGAAGAGATTAATGATCAAATTTCGTGGGGAAGAAGGCCTTGATTATGGAGGTGTTGCCAGGTAAAAAATCCAGCTTAAAATATATAATACTTTAGCTTGTTTTTTGTAAAATATGGTAATAATCCTAGTTCTTTTGAGAGCAGTATTGGAGGCAATGTTCTGAAATTTTTAGTAAATTTAAATGCAAAGGAGACCAAACGGTCTCCCTTCAAGTTAGCGCACTGGTAACATTTCATGGACCAAATCTATCCTTTAATTTGATATCTTTTTAGAGAGCAACATATACATAATGTAACAAGGTATCATTCAGCAGTTCTTTGTGTTCTAGAATGAAGCCTTTTATGCTCATAACCTTTTGACTTCCTTTGAAAGACCATTGCCAGGGATTGAACTTGGAAACTTATATGCTCAAAGCTTGCTTTTTTACTACCCCAAATTGGGAAGTATGACCAATAAAAAACTGACAAGGGCTAAGAACAGATAAAAGTTTAAAAGTCAAGCTCAAGTCCTACTTATTTAATAAAAGAGTCCATATTAATCACAGTACAACAGAAGTTTCCCACTATATTCTTCTGGAGGTGTTTTTTGACTTCCTAGTCTAACCTTCCAAAATTTTTGCAAACCTGAGTACTTCTTGGTAGTCTCTTATCCAAGTATTAAGTAACTTTGTCTTTCAACTTTGATTTTGGCCAAGATTGTTTAAGGGCTGGTAAATTTCTCTAATGTGCTTGTATCCACAGTAATTATAACAATTTTAGAGTAATTATTGCACTGAAATATTTAAGTTTATAAAATATTTAGTATAAAATTATTTACGCTAATAAGGCTCCCCCTTGTGGTAATGTTTCATAAAGCAAATAAGCTTGCCTGATTTTGCTTGAAATTGTACTGTTTTTAAATACTATATGATCTAGTCTATTATAGGTAAATTCTGGAGTGGGAGAATTGGAAAAAAAATGAAACAACAGGAAGGCAAATGGTAGTTGAGGAAAATGGATTCAAAGGGAGAATAATTTTGGATTTATTTATTTCGCGTATGGCAAATACATGGACTTTATTGGTTCAAATGTTCAAATGTCCAGTCCATCCAGTCATTCAAGGATAGGGTGGTCTATGCTGAAAAAATCAGACATTGGGCCAGCGTAAGCTCTTGATGGACATTCAGACACGATGTGATGGATATTTTGTCGAGGAGCACCACAGTCACAGGGAGGGATAGAGACAAGACCCCACTTAAGCAATGAGTCCTGGCAGACACCATGTTGAGTACGGATCTTGTTCAGAGTTGACCAGTGCTGGCTAGGAAGGTCACAACCTGGCACCTTTTGTGTAGGATTATCTATGCAACTGCCTGTGTCTGGGCATTCAGCAGCTCATTTGGCTTTCCACTGTGCCTTGAGGTCAAAGTTGTTAGACAGCTGTTGAGCGAGTGCCAGAGAGCGCTTCCTGGATTTAAACTTGCCAATTGATAGATGAGGCAGATCAGGATGCATAGGAAGAAGTGGGTTTCTCATACTTTTTTTAAAGTAAAATTTTTATTTTTATTTTTAAACATACATCAATATCATTACATGGACAGCGTGGCATCTGAGGGCCATTCATTTTGATTCAAAAATAATATTGATACAAATGAAAATTACTGTATTAATCAAACTTACGTGGTTCTAATGTTGTTATACATATTTGTATCAGCACATAGTCCTTCATTTTTCAATTGTTCAATACTTGTTACATCCTTCTAATAGTAATAACATTCTTGAGCATACCTGTTAACATCCTTTTTCAAACTTGGATTTTAACCTCTAACATTCACTTTAAGTGCGTTATGCAAAAATAAGTATAACAATATTTCCCCTATTTCTAATTTCTCAGTCTATTCTAATTCTTAGTACAGCCAATTGTGTGTTTTTTTAAAGATCTATCCAACATCTCTCATCCTCTTGGAAGTTTCACTTCTTCTCATTTTAACTTGTCTCCCATACTCCTCCCTTGGGTCCTTATCTACATTTTCCATATTCAACCCAACCATTATTTCCATATCCACTATTTTTTCTGCCACTCCACCAATTAGTCTGCCAAATCCTCTGTCTTTTTTCCAAAAATACCTCTCAATTTGTTCAGTTCCATTTTTCTATCTCCTAATATATATTCTCTCAACTTTATTTCACCCAATTTTATTATCTCTTCCTTATTTTCTCCTTGTTCTATTTGTTGTGTGGTCTTTTCTGTCTCATCCTTTAAGCTTCCAGTTGTCTCCCTTGTTTCCTGGATTTTGTTATCTTGATTCATTATTCCTTGTTGCACATTTTCAGATTTTCCAGTTATGTCATGTAGTAAATTCTTTCTCTGTCTGAAATTCCCCATCATAGTATCATAAAAACTTTGGAGTAACAGCACAGTTTCTTTTTGAAGTGACTCCAATTCTTCCTGATGACCCATATAGTCTTGTTTCAAAAAGTTCAAATAATGCTTAATGTTCTATCAGTAATCTGTCACTGCTCAAGAGTCTATTCTTTTTGACTTCCCAAAGCCAGCAGATTACTTGATCTTTACATTATTGATCAGGAGATACAATAGTTATGATTCTTTATATCCCACAGTTAGTCAGTAGGTTCCATTTTACAGTTCAGGGGATTTTCCAAGTAACTCTTTAAATCCACTCTTTAAATTGCTGGTTAGTACCAGTGTTCAAAAGTCATTTCATTAGATATCCTTCAGGTTTTCAAGGTTGATCCTCCAGTAACCATAAAGTAGATAAGTATAGTACAGTAAATAGTACAGCAGACCTCTAGGTGTTTTTCTTCTCTTATTAGAATTTTCCTAGTTTCTTGAACAATTCTCTCTTGTGCAACTAAAGAAGTGAGGAATGGCTACCCAGAGGTGGTTCTTAATCTTCTGTATTTGGACTGTGCGTAGACATCAACTGGTGCTTTAGGAGCCTTTTACTCACGAGGAGCATATCCTCTTTCCTTCCATTCAAATTTAATCCACAGCTTTCTTTAGTAACGTGTTATCTATATTTTGAAAGTAGAATAGTGTGCTTCTAAGTAACGTTTGGCAGTTGTCTTCCAATTCAGTTCATTTTGGCATGAACAAACCTATTTGCAATGAGATTAAGTGAATTAATTACCAAGGGAAACAAATGTATTTAGCACTTCAAAATGTAAACTTTTAACGTAATAGCAAGTGATGGCATATTTAAGCATATTTTAGCATACTGAGGCTGAGTTGAACCATATGCCATGAAACACTCATAATCAGAATTACATTTCCAGCGAGCAGAAGCAGTAAAAAATGTTTCACGGTAATTTAAATTCCTGAGATATACTTGTATGTTTTGTGCCCTTCAATTAATATCCTGTATTTTAAATCTAAAAAAAGTAAATGCCAACATTTCTAAATGGATTAATGATTTGTTTTCTTTTACTTTCTATTTTGTACATACAATTTTAAATAGAAAAAATTGTTCATTTTAGCTAAAAAGCTGGTTTTTCTTTTCTGAGTAAATACAGCGTTCATAAAGTGTTGGCCTTAGGGCACAATAATAAATAATTGCTGTTTCATCTTTGGATCAGATATATCACCTTTTGTCTAAAGCTTCATTGAAATTTTTTTGTGTGTGTATGTGTGCAATGGTTGTGTTTCCTTTCAGGGAATGGCTGTATTTGCTATCCCATGAAATGCTGAATCCATATTATGGCCTCTTCCAGTATTCCCGTGATGACATCTATACTTTACAGATAAATCCAGATTCTGCTGTTAACCCGGTATGACAAAATACTTTAAGGCTTATGCTGTATTTGACCAGCAGGTTTAAATAAATATGAGCCATTAAATTAAAAAATGGATGGACAAATCTGCTAAAACATTTATGTTGTAATAAATCATTAGGCTAACTTTAAGGACATTATATTCTGTGGTGGCGCAGTGGTTATAATACAGTACTGCAGGCTAATTCTGTTGACTGCTGACTGCCAGCAGTTTGGCAGTTTGATCCTGACTGGCTCAAGGTTGACTCAGCCTTCCATCCTTCTGAGGTGGGTAAAATGAGGACCCAGATTGTTGGGGGCAATAGGCTGACTCTGTAAAACACTTAGAGAGAGCTGTAAAGCACTGTGAAGTCTTAAGTGCTATTGCTATTATCTAATCATAAGATTAGCTAGAAAATGAGTTTTTGAATAAAAATAATTTATATACAGTCTGATGTTTCTTTATTGGTGGAAGTAAAACAAATGCTTTTATTACTCTTACTTACCTTGTGATAGTTGACAGAATCTGCTATACGGTATAATATGCTTAGAAATTGTGCTAGAAGAATTCTGGTGATTTGATCTTGATTATATATATTCTTTCAATTCCAGGAACATTTATCCTACTTCCATTTTGTTGGTCGAATCATGGGGATGGCTGTGTTTCATGGACATTATATTGATGGGGGCTTTACGTTGCCTTTTTATAAACAGCTGCTAGGAAAGCCAATTACGTTGGACGACATGGAATTAGTTGACCCAGATCTTCACAACAGCTTAGTATGGATACTGTATGTATTTATCCCTTTAAAATTACATTGTTTCTGGAATGAGGTATATAGTGTTCATTTTTATTTAGTGCCTGTTTTGTTAAACTAATTTTAAATTAGGATTATTTAAATTGTTTAAAATATCCATTTGTTGCCTCTTGAAGGTTATTATTTCTTTAGAGATGCTCTGTGGGAAAAATATGCATTTAAGGAAAGCATTTTTAACTTTTCTTATATTCATTAGTATTCCAAAATTTCTCTCATATACTTGAATTTACTACACATGTACCCTTCCATGAATTTAGTAGTTTCTACACATCATGTATATTGACACTAGAAAGGAATCTACCACACGCCAGAAATTCCCCATCCCTTTGCCTCTTAAATTAAAAATAGGAGAAATAACTGTTCAGCAATTGTCATTGTAGTTTTGTACATGTTTGAGAGCCGATGGGGAGACTAATACCTTTGGAAAGTCTAAACTTTGAGTGAAAAGGTTCTTCATATTTCAGAATGTTTTCATTTATTCTTTTATGAGAAAAGTTTAGTGAAGGAGAAAAATACATGACCTATTTAGATTGATATTGTAGAGAGAGAGCTCTATGGAAGTAAATATTTGTTATTATTTTGAGACTAAAAATGTACAGTATGCCAGACATTGACATTTTAATTATTTTTCTGTGTTTTTTTTTCCAGAGAGAATGATATTACAGGAGTCTTAGACCATACATTTTGTGTGGAGCACAATGCATATGGTGAAATCATACAGCACGAACTTAAGCCCAATGGCAAAAGCATTCCTGTCACAGAAGAGAGTAAAAAAGAATATGTCAGGTATTTTAAAAGTTTACTTGTTAATGGTGTTCAGTCCAGAAAGAATTGTTATATGTATGAATTAATAAGGTGCATTTAGCATCTAAATATTTTGTATTCCTTTTTTTAACAATATTTTTATTGCCTTCCCCCTGCATCTTAAAACAGTTATTTCAGGTGACAGAATCTGCAGTTTGTGGACAGAAAAAAATTTAAAGTGATAATTGTGATTTTTTTTTTTTCTTTTACAGGTTGTATGTAAACTGGCGATTTTTAAGAGGAATTGAAGCTCAGTTCTTGGCTCTGCAGAAGGGTTTTAATGAAGTCATTCCACAGCATCTGCTGAAGACATTTGATGAGAAGGAACTAGAGGTTAATATGTTCATTATCAATGTTTTTCTTCTATATGAGATGTGTGTGACAGAGGGCGTGTGGGAACTTTCCCTCCTTTCTGATGCATTTGCAGCAGAAATCATGCAGACACATAGAACATGTAGACTCTCAGATAAACACAAGAGAGGCACAAAGTTACGCTTTGCAAATGTGGCCAATAATCGGAGCTGAAGATGAGCAGCTCATATTTTCACACGAGATGTTTGTAGAAGTCCTGTCTTCCCCACTTTAAACCAGATTTACTGAGTATGAAAAGATGGAAAAGTCTGTAACATTCTCCTCTTTATGAGTTTTGTCATTCTTGTTCTGTTCTGTTCTGTTCTGTTCTGTTCTGTTCTGCCAGCATTCCTGCCTTCAGGATTGGGGCAAGGCAAAGCAAAGCCTTCAGTCATTAAATCTGATAATCAATTTCATAATGGGAGAAGGCACCATTAAAAGTTAAAAAGTATCTTCATTCCGTGTCTCTGAGGTCTAGTAGTTTCTGATTTTACACATAGATCAGGCCATTGATCTTTGCCTGTGCAATTCTCAACAGCTCATCATTTGTGGCCTTGGGAAAATAGATGTTAATGACTGGAAGGCCAACACGAGGTTAAAACATTGCACTCCAGACAGCAACATTGTCAAGTGGTTCTGGAAAGCTGTGGAGCTCTTTGATGAAGAGAGGAGGGCTCGATTACTGCAGTTTGTGACCGGATCATCCAGAGTGCCTCTTCAGGGTTTCAAAGCATTACAAGGTAAACACAATAATTTCTATGGCCCCCTTCCAGTCCAGTTTACTGCCACAAACGTTATCCTTTCCAAAGTAGTGTTTCATAATGGATTTTGCAAAAGAGATTTTTGATTGAAATACCTGAACTGAAATATGTTGCAGCTGGGTACAGGTTTAATCGTATTTGAAGAGGCCCTGGCTACTTAAGTCCTATTCTTTTCAGTGCGTAAACCTGTATGCGATTCAATTCAATTCAGTTTATCAATTTGCTTCATCCATTCATCCAAACACTGGCATTATTCTATGCATCTAGTTTGATCATCGTTATCTCAGTCGTAATTCCCGTTATTTTGCAGAGTATCAAACTCACATCTCAGATTTTCTTTATTTTCATGGGCAGAGTGGGACCCCACACCCTGCATGTTGTGGCACACAGCATATAACTTCAATTTTATAAGCGTTTGGGTGCTTTTTACTAGTTCATGAAGAACATACCTTTAGACACGGTGTATGCTTCTGGAGTTGTTTTACACATTAATTGAAATACAACTCTGATTTGCATAATTAGGGCTAGTCCAAGTGTACAGTGTAAAGTCTTAGATCAACTGTAATGGAGTAGATCTGCTGAAGAAAGAACTTCCTCAATAAGATATATTGTGCACATGTATATCTTACATTGGTATGTGCTTGCCCACATGCACATTTTTCCATACACAGTATAACATTGGCCTGTAGTATGTTCTTTGATTAATGCTGTGTAATACAGGTAGCCCTCAGCTTACAATCATTCATTTAATGACCAGAGTTACAAAGGCACTGAAAAAAGTGACTTAGGACAATTTTTCACACTACCATTGCAGCATCCCCATGGTCATGTGATCAAAACTTGGATGCTTGGCAACTGGCATGTGTTTATGACAGTTGCACTATCCCAGGGCCATGTGATCCCCATTTGTAACCTTCCCATCTAACTTTCAACAAGCAAAGTCAATGGAGGAAGACCATGATATTTGGGGCAAAACTCACTTAACAACAGCAATGGAAATTTTGGGTTCAGTTGTGGTCATAAATTGAGGACTGCCTATATTGAACAGTATTGTCTTTAATGCATTTGCAGGCGCTGCTGGCCCAAGACTGTTTACCATTCACCAGATTGATGCCAGCACAAATAATCTGCCAAAAGCTCATACTTGGTAAGTCAGGAGCTAAGCCTTTTTTTCTTTATTGGAGTTATGCAACTAATTAGAGACATGGTTGTTAATGCTTCAGCTCCGAAAACACAATTAATCTAGTTCAATATATATGCACTTTACAGAAATCATTGATAAAAAGAACGCAGTATTGGTTTTTGCTAGAAATGTTGTGATACAAAATGAAAGAGTGTCCATTTATAAGTTGCATGTGTGCTTTTTCAGTTCTATCACTCGATCAACTATCTGATAAAAATCTCAAAAATCAGACAAAGGTGGACACCATACTCAATTGAGAGGTCAATTCTGTGGTGGTACATGAATTTTCCAAATGATGTCAAACTTTGGTTCCAGCATCTCTCATCAGTGGTCATGGTCACTTGGATTTTGTGGAATTATAATTCAACAATACCAGGAAGGGCCATCCTACAAGACCCAGTGTTTTTTGTTGATTCCATCAAAATGAGTTTTTACTTGAAATCAAAGCTTTAAAGTGCTAATGTTTTCCTGTTACTACTAGTTGTTCTTTGTGCCGAGAGTTTTCTAACTACAGGTAGTCCTTGACTTACAACAGTTCATTTAGTAATTGTTCAAAGTTGCAACGATACTGAAAAAAGTGCTGTACCCAAGAGTCATGTGTTTCCCTTTTGCGACCTTCTGACAAGCAGAGTCAATGGGGAAGCCAGATTCACTTTACAACCGTGTTACTAATTTAACAACTGTAGTGACTCACTTAACAGTTGAGGGGAAAAAGTTGTAAAATGCGGGCAAAAGTCACTTAACACATTTAACAACATAGGGAGCATCGTTTTTAAACTTTTAATTGGCATTTTAAATTCTTAGTTTAATCGAATTTGATCTAATTTATTTTTAATATTTGTATTTATTGTTTTTTAATATGTTGTAAGCTTCCCTGAGTCCTTCGGGAGTAGGGCGGCATATAAATTTGATTAAATAATAAATAAATAATAATAAATTTTGGGCTCAATTGTGGTCGTAAATTAAGAAATACCTGTATTAATGCGATCTGTGTGTCACATTGTTGTGGTAAGCAATTTTTCAGCCACGTTTGTAACTTCGTAAAACAATACCTTATTTTTAAAATAATTTTGAAAATGTCTAGATGGATAACCAGTTGTATTTACATATCTTCTGCCAGTTGGGTCTAGATCCTATCCCATAGAACAGTCCTTGAGGGAACTGTGTTCTTATAACAATAACACACCATTAAAATATGTAGCTCACCTTCATTATTCAGTATTAGTTGCATTGCTTATATGAGTCATCAACATTATAAGGTGAAATGCTTCTTCTTCGTTGTTTGCTTGCAGCTTCAATCGGATAGACATTCCTCCTTACGAAAGCTATGAGAAGCTCTATGAAAAGCTGCTAACCGCCATTGAAGAAACATGTGGGTTTGCCGTGGAATGATCATTTGCAAGACCTGCATGGACCTGAATTCATACTCCAAGCAGAAAACCCTTTCCTCAGCCATGATACAATAAATGCTTGAAATATAGGAAAACTCTCCCCATCTTTTTTTTTTTTTTCTACTAGAGGACAATATGAGGGAAAGGACCATTTTTGGAATTCTTCATTCAAGAAAATGTTCTGTGGCTCCTGCCAAGGAGTAATTCAGCTGCTATTAAAAACTAGTATCTTGAACATGCAGAATGCTGACTTTTCCTTCCTTTCAACAGTTAAGCAGTATTCTCTCCGAAAGACGACTACTATTTTTGTAAAAGGTGATCCAATCTGTTTGCTTACCTGATTTCTGCTCTAAGAGGTCCAAGGGACAGCTCTTGGTACAAGCCACATTCCAGCTGACTTATATAAATGTGATTCTGAATAGCACCTGTACTTGCTATTTTTTTAAATAAAGTATTTTGATTATTCTAACTTTTGCATAAAATTGGCTAAACACAAACCTTTTAAAGCAAGGCCACTTTCACAGTATGACCTGTATTTTCTTATACAGCGCAATGATTTTATTCTGTGTTATGAGTTCAATTTCAGTGGTCCTGTGTCAGGATTTTTATATTTCTCGAGCATGGATTATAAGGTTTGGGTCTTTTTCTTCGGTCAGATTTCTCTAGCAGAATCTTATCTGAATTAAATTGCACTGCATTTGGTACAGTACTTTGTGGTAAATGTGGAAAGCCCCTTTTTAAAAATGTAGGCGTTCAGCATTTTTTAAAATGAGCATTTTTGTAAAAAGTCAATACTTGAGGCGTTTTTTTAAAAAAATTGCTTTCCATTTTAAATGGAACTGCTGCATTTTTTAAAGACTCCTAAATATATATGGATGATATTATTAGCTTTCATAGATCATCAGTTGATTGTTGAAAACACTCTGTGGATGTCAAATCAACCAAAGCTTTTACGTTCAGATACAACCAACCTGCACTGTATATTAGTTGTTGCTCAATAATCTGATCCAGATAAAATTGCCTTTACTTCGAACTGCTTGTAGTCAATGAGTTTGTGGTAGTGGCGAATAAGGGAGGGGAAAATACCCACAATATAGTTGACTCGGCGATGAAATACTGATGTGCTATAATGTGCTCTATTAAGCAGCTGGCTCAGATGCATAGGAATTTGCCTTTGTTTTAATGCAAGCACATGTGGAGTGCTTAAAAAGCAAAAGGCATCTTCTAATACTGGTGACTTATTTACATTTGAACACAGCCCTTAATTGTTAAGGTGTGCATTTCTTGAAGATGGCTCACATATAGAAGCTTTCCGTGTAATTCCATGTGGCTGCTATAACAAGAACAACAGCTGGCATAAAAATTGCTGAATGTCATAATCGGTATCAGCAGTGGTTAATGCTAATATTTTCCATATGTCCTACTTACTTATGTGGCAGATTAAAGTAGAGCTTGCATGTGTTGAACTAACCCTCATTCAGCAATGCTGTGAACTTAACAGTTCAGCTGCTTATTTTTCCACAATCAAGGGACAGTAAACAATGCAATCCATGCTCTAAGAACGAATCATAAGCTACCACTTTTTAAAAAATTATTATTATTATTATTATACTGATAATCAAGAGTGCCAATTACACTTTGGAAACTGCATAGCTTTGCTGGTGGAGCGTTAAGAAAATGTTTTAAAAGAACGTGAAGGAAAGGCAAGGGCAAAGTTCACTATATGTAATGTTCCTTTTCTGACTTGGTCCAGATGCTGATCATGGAGTCCAGCAGGTTTGCATGGCCACAGCCACTTCCATCAGGCACGTATCACATCTTGAAGATAAAATGTAGTTTTCATTTGACTGTTGGTTCTTGAAAGAATTTCATGGTACCTTTGTTAATGCAAAAAGGCAGAAATTTTGGAATAAGAAGCAATTGTGCAACTTAAGACAATTACAGTATAGGAGTTGGTGATGATAGATGGCCGATTTATGATTCATAGTTGAACAAAACCAATAAGTTTTCTGGTAGATTAGATTACTCTTTATGGGCTCGACAGCATTACAGTTATTCACAGCCTGCTACTGAAGAATGCGTGGCAGCTTAATTCCAGACTAGGGAGTTGGTTGCCCTTCAGATGTTTTGGATTTCACTTTCTAGCCATTCCAGTCAGCACCATCGGTGGTAGGTCGTGAAGGTTTGCTACCAAATATCTGCCGAGCACCAGTTTATCTGCTCCCCATAAAATAAAATCGAAGCTGATAAGGAGCAAGCCCGCATTCCCAGTTAGGATATCTTCTTTTGTGGCCTGTCTGAAGTTCTTTTCCCTTCAGATCATCTCTGGGATATATCTGCCTTTTTCAGCTGATCATTCAGGTTTCAGGACTAGCATTGATTTATTTTCTAGATGTTGAATGACAGACTTACGGAGCCTTGGTTTTCGTACACCATTGAGCACTGAGTGCTAAGCACCTCTGAAGGTGGATCCCTGCCTTTTATAGTTGACCACTGAGGTCTTTTGTATGTACACAAGCTCCTCAGGAGCTTCTTGGATAACTAGATTGTATCTAACTCACCTTGTTCCTTGCTCCATAAGGAAAATTGTCATGTTCTTCCTTTTCTGCAGACTTACCATTAGATCGGCAGTAATAGCCTTTGTCTTGTCTTGTTTAAGATGCCTCCATTTTGAATAGGATGAAACCTAGCAATCTTAAAGAGTGGAAATTGACAGCTGAAATTGGTTGACAGTGAAGACAATGGGGTGTTAAATTTGGGAAATGGCAAATCCAGCCTGGTCTCATTCCAAAACTTACGTTTTTGAACAGTGACTGCATTGTTGCTCTACTTTAAATTGTCTTCAGAGAACCTCTTTTTACAGCACTAGTCTAATTCTCTATGTATTAGGCAAAATTAAACTATACCCGCATCTCGCTGTAACCAACACTGAGCAGACGAATGCAAATAGAATTCTCAGGTCTTCTGAGTGCCTTTTTATCTGCATAAAAACCATTAAAAGCTTTAAAGCACACAACTTACCGGAAGCTCTTCTCAACCCATCTATTGCAGATGTATAGCCATGCCTCTTTTCCCAGTGCTAAATACGATGCTGGACCTTTGGATTTTTACCCTATGTTTAAATGTGAATATTTATTTCCAGTGCAGCCCTTTTCCCATAGGATTTCTTTGTCAATTCTGAACGTGGATTGAATAGTTGAGAGAGATGCCACCTCACGTTTCCATGCTTTCTTTTCAGGAATGAGTGTGTTAATATGAATTGTGACAATTTGCTAGGATTCTGTGATTAAGTACTCAGATGCATTTTCAAGTTTAATTTCTAGGTGTAAAGTTTCGTAATGGTGCTTTGTACAGTATGTATTCTATTTTTTTGCACATAGGTTCAGTTTGTCTAAACTGATTTTTATTTTTACCAAACGTTTGTGTTTGTACTAGAGTCCAGAGCACACAGATTTTTTTTTAAATTTTATTTTTATTCTGCAACACACTATCTGTTAAACCTGTGGTGCAGTTAAACCGGCTGCATTAATGGAAGGAACTTGTGCTTTTTAATCACATTTGTAATGTAGTATGACATCATTGCTACAAACTCTGAACTGCACTATATAATTAACAGGTTCAATTTGTACTTAAGACATACTGTTTATTTAGAAGATTTCTGACTCTGCCAAATCCTAGAAGTTTTGTCCTACTAAAACAAACCTATATTTGGTATACTTCCTTCAGCCACAAACTGACACATTTTTCAGTTCCATTTCTATTGTATTTATTGCAGAATGTGTTTAGCATTGATATTGTATTTTCACCAAGCTGTTACATGAGCTTTAACAATACATCTGTATAAAATTTTTTGAGTATGTACCCATGCAGAAATTGAGCAATAAAATTGAATGCTGTTTGCACTGTCACAGCATCAAAGGTTTTAAAAGTTGTTTGTTTGTTTTTTACTTTTCAATAAAACAAGTGATCTTAGTAGTTTAAAAAAAACACAGAAGTCCTACATAAATTGAGCAAGAAAATTGAAAATTGTTTTTCTTTTTAAACAAAATAGTGATTTTCTTAGTAGTTTTAAGAAATCAGAAACCCTGGATAGGAATAAGGCTAACCTTGGAGGCATCATTCCACAATCCATTGGCTGATGTCGACTTTGAGTTTCTATGTCAATTATTTACATTTGTAATTTTTTTTAAGGAGAGAATGCAGTCTCCAAGCTTTTCTGCTGTGTTCCTGTTTTTGCTGTCACTTTTTTAAATACCCTGTTGAAAGAAAATTCTGCTGTTTGCAAAAACTAAGGAGACAGGCAAGATTTTTTTCACTATATTCCTTGACACAATATGTGTGTTCAAAGCCTGGCAACAGATTTCCCTTTCAAGATTTTTCTTTCTACATGTCTTGCAGTAGTGGGATTCATTTTTTTTTACTACCAGTTCTGTGGGCATGGCTTAGTGGGTGTGACTATGCTGTAAGCCAATCAGAGCTGCTATTTGTCAGTGTCGGCCAATCAGAGGTGGTTCTCCGAATCAGTCATAAATATCGCTACCAGTTCTCTGGAACCTGTGGGAACTGGCTGAATATGACCTCTGATGTCTTGGCATTGTATAACTCAGAGTTATTACACAACATATTACTTATTTTGTACTATTCAAATTGCTGTGTCCAGCACAACTGTAAAAATGTGGAAGGAAAATTATAACCACTTTGCCCTAATGTTCATGATCAGCTCTTTCCAAACACGGTAGCTGAGGTGTTAAAACAGCAATACTTTATATGTAAAATACTGTATACCCTGATATATATTTTTTTTATAAAAAAGGAGCTTTAGGTTTTCAGCAGCGAGTTTCTTGTTCCCCTTCTTTTGCAAATGCAAGGAATTTAATTGTACATTTGGCCTTGATATAGCAAAATGTATTTATTTGATTTATAAGATCACCCAACCTAGCACTGATTATGGATAACATATAAATTAAAATTAAATGCAAGACCTTAAAATAAAAACTAACCATAATACGCCTAATCATATGAGGGGAAAAAAGCTATACAATATACACTAAATGGGCACATCACCGGTCTATCTTAGAGCTAAGACTTCAATGGTTGTGAAAAGCCTTATGGAACCAAGTGGTTTGAACTTCTGAGGAGATGCTATTCAAGAGAACAGATGCTGTGACAGAGATGGAATTCCTCTTGCACCCCATCATGTGGTACTGGTTAAATGGATAGCACTCTAAGTATGCCAGCTCTGTCACATGATGGAAAAGCTGTGGTCCCTCAGCGACTGCCTATGCTAGAGTTTTGCAGGTGATAACTAGCATCTTGAACTGAAACCAGCTCCCTGGCAACGGTTAGCAGAGGTGGGAATAACCATACAAAAATGAGATTATAATCGCTCATGCTACTGCATTCTGGATTAACTGTAGCTTCAAATATAGCCTTAGGTAGAACTCATGGAAAACTGTGAGAAGAAAACACTCTAGGAAATGATGAAATTAGAGCATCAGATAAGCTGGTACTTTCCTGACAGCTGCTGCCTTCATATCAAGCAGGAGCCATGCGCCTAAGATAGCAGTAGCAATTGCATTTACATATACCGCTTCATGGTACTTTACAGCCCTCTTCTGGTGTCCATGGGGCTGCCACCTGACTAGCAGAGCCATGACTATAAACAGCTGATCATCGGATTGTGGAAACAGCTGAAGGTTGGGAGTGTAGGAGGAAGCAGGAAACTGAGCGTGATTGTCTGGGATGGGCAGCTGGGGGAGTGGCCGCGGGGATGGTCAGACTGCAGCAAACAGTTGGTAGGAGCGGCAGAGTATACACACAAGGGAGGTGGAGCAAAATATAAGACGCGGATGAACTAACCACGGTAGCACAAACTTTGAATCTTTTTGGGTTGTCGCGTCATGCCAGGTCCACATTTCCAGGTAAACAAACGAACTTTTCTTACGCAGGACAGTGGGACGTGACAGTGGTTCCTCATTTTACTGACCTTAGAAGGATGGAAGGCTGAGTCAGCCTTGAGAATGATCCTCAATTGGGCACCAGCTATTTAAGACGCGGTGGCTCAGTGGCTAAGACGTTGAGGTTGTCGATCAGAAAGGTCAGCAGTTCAGCAGTTCAAATCCCGAGCTCT
>JANHFR010001969.1:85662-96155 GCA_032468015.1 Mimophis mahfalensis | reverse complement strand
GGATGGACTGCGTTGGCGGGAAAAAAACGGGTGAGAAGGAGCCGGTATTGGGGAGGGGGGAGAAAGCGGTGCGAATAAAAGCCCCTTCATGGCCGCATTTTCGTCGAAAGCGGCTTCCTTATGTCTAAAAAAAAAATGTCCCCGGCTGTGTTAATGGTTAGCCCCGCCATGCGGTGGCTGAGAGGAAAATCAAAATGCCGGCGGCGGCGGCCGCTTCTGCTGCTGTCGTCTTTGTTCTTCCTCTCCGCCTGCTTCTCTCTCTTATCCCCGCCCCGGCGTTAAAATGGAGGCGCCGCCGGAAAATGTGGCGTAGACGGAAAAAAAGGACAAAAGAGAGGAGAGCCCACTCGACCCGAATTCCCTTTTGTGTGGCAGTGCCGGCCGCCCCCTTCGGCCCCCGCTATCGCCTCTTGTTTTGCGCCGTAGACAAAACAAAAGGGGGGCCGGCCAGGGCAGCGAGCTGATTTACTGGCGCGGAGGGGCCAACGCTGCTTTCCGACATAGCGGTCGGGGCTTTTAAAGAAACCCCAGCGGTATCTGCCGGCGCTTGCGCATAAGCCTTTCCTCCCACGCCATGCGAGAGCAGCCTTTTTACGAATCTCTTAAAGAAACAATCCTGTTGCCTGAAAAAGCCAGCTTCTCGCTGAAGTCGGGTAGGTTTCGTAATTCTTTCCCGCCCACTTCAGAGTCTGACGCAGAGAGGGAGTTCCAAACAATTAAAACGTTTGTTTGGAAGATACCGTATAGCTTGTATTGATCCCCCCCCCCCTCTGGTTGTGGTCTAGGGCCCACTGTGGATTAATTTTGAGGTTTGGCGATAATAAACATCAGTGCGTTAATAAAAGCTTCGTTTTGTAAAAAGGAAACAAAAAACTAGCAGAGTTTAATCTTTTAGTTAACCTATTTTTTTGGTAATTTACCTTTGCAGATTTGGTGGCCCTCGTTTTGGAGGAAGTAGAGGGGGATCTTTAGGGGGGAAGAAATTTGGAAATCCTGGAGAAAAGCTTACCAAGAAGAAATGGAATCTAGATGAGCTTCCCAAATTTGAAAAAAATTTCTATCAGGAACATCCCGATGTTGCCCGGCGTGCTATGGTATGGAAACGTATTTTAAGTTTTTGTAGTAAGGTTATGTAGTAGTCTACAAGCAGTATTGGTTCTTGTAAGTGTTATCCACTGAAATGATATTTTGCTATCTTTGCAGCAAGAGATTGAACAATATAGAGCAAGCAAAGAAATCACTGTTAAAGGCCATAACTGTCCCAAACCAGTTATGAATTTTTATGAAGCTAATTTTCCTGGTAAGAAAATAATACTGGTAATGTAGTCTAATAGTTATAAAATGGATTTTTGGACTGTTAATTAGACAGATGCTTTGTTTTATAGCAAATGTTATGGAAGTAATCCAGAGGCAGAACTTCACAGAGCCAACTGCTATTCAGGCACAAGGCTGGCCTGTTGCTTTGAGTGGACTGGATATGGTTGGTGTAGCACAAACTGGATCAGGGAAGACACTGTCTGTAAGTAATTATTGTGGTTCTTGATATACCTTAAATTAATGAAACATATCATTAAGAGGACTAACAATCATTTTTCTCTTTTCCTTAATAGTATTTGTTGCCAGCCATAGTACATATAAATCATCAACCATTCCTAGAGAGAGGAGATGGGCCTATTGTAAGTATTGGAACATGACCCTTAGGTTGGGAAGGAGGGAGATGAAGCTAGTTTCGATTGTCCCTGCAATACAGTAGCTTTCTTGGTAGAATTAAATTGAAATTTGGCTATTTTTCCTAGTGGGAAAATATAATCAGTTAAATTTTAGCATTACCTTTTAAAGTCAAATTATATTTCAAGGCATCTCTTAAATGAAGTAACATAGCTTCCAGGCTGGAGTCAGTGAAATGAATCCAATTATATTGATTGTAACTAAAAACCTATTCATATCAATGGGTTTGTTTTTGATACAAGTAAGTCTAGATTTGGTGCTCATGGTATTTAATATAACTTAAGTAGCAACGTTCAGTAATTTTGTATTTTTATTTCTCCATAGTGTCTGGTGCTGGCACCAACTCGAGAATTGGCTCAGCAAGTGCAGCAGGTGGCTGCAGAATATGGTAGAGCTTGCCGTTTAAAGTCTACTTGTATTTATGGAGGTGCTCCAAAGGGACCACAAATACGTGATCTGGAGAGAGGTATTAAAAAGGACCGTTCAACAGCAAATTTCTCCTAAACATGATTTCAGGAAATTATAAAACTGTATCCACCATATTTATGACTACTTTTAGGTGTGGAAATCTGCATTGCAACACCTGGTAGACTCATAGATTTTTTAGAAGCTGGCAAAACCAACCTACGGAGATGCACTTACCTTGTTCTTGATGAAGCTGATAGAATGCTTGACATGGGATTTGAACCTCAGATCCGAAAAATTGTCGAACAGATTAGAGTAAGTATAAATGTTCATGCTGAATCATGTTCTGTCTGCCTGTCATTCAGAACATGATGATACCATGTTCTGAATGACAGGTAATTCTGCCTTGGAACATATTTGTTTCAGGTTCTGTAGGTAGCATTTAAAGTAGCTAATAACAGTAGCACTTAAGATTTACATACTGATTCGCATACATTAAGTGTTAATTTACTTGTAGCCTGATAGGCAGACACTGATGTGGAGTGCAACATGGCCTAAAGAAGTTAGGCAGCTTGCAGAAGACTTCTTAAAAGAATATGTACATATCAACATTGGGGCATTGGAACTAAGTGCAAACCACAACATTCTGCAGATAGTGGATGTATGTCATGATGTAGAGAAGGATGACAAGTAAGTAAATTTGATTAACTTTCTTCATAGTGGTGGCATAGATTGGTTTTTATGTAGTATACTTGAATTCAATTTTATTACTAAATTCTACCTTTATTGTAATAGGCTTATTCGATTGATGGAAGAAATTATGAGTGAAAAAGAAAATAAGACAATTGTGTTTGTGGAGACCAAAAGAAGATGTGATGATCTAACAAGAAAAATGAGGAGAGATGGGTAAGCTATACCTTTCTTTAAAATAATTTGAAGAAATTGAAGAATTAATCTTCTCTAATACTTTTGCTGTTTGCTCCTAGTCCCATTCCTGTAGCCTTTCTCTAGTCTTATTGCTGGAAATTGAGTCACGGGAAAGGAAACTTAATTGGGTACTCTGTCTTACATAAAAGAGTACTATCATATTCTCTGTAAATGATGGTTCTGCCAACACAGCAATTCGTTCCTGTGCAAAATGGAATAATTTTGGGTGCAGGAGTCCTATACGTTTCTAATTGATGTGACAAATGGCACTAACAGCGAGCTACTGGTTTCAAAAACGTATTTGGTACATGATGTTAAATATAATTGCAGGTGGCCAGCAATGGGTATCCATGGTGACAAAAGTCAACAGGAGAGAGACTGGGTTTTAAATGGTGAGTAAAAAGGATAATAAATGATAATTCTGCACAATGCTTAGTGAAGCAAACTAAGTTGGCCATTTATTTCTTGCAGAATTCAAACATGGGAAGGCTCCTATTCTGATTGCTACAGATGTTGCCTCCAGAGGTCTAGGTTAGTACAGCTCTAAGCTTGAGTGATGCACAAATTTTTTTTTAAAGAAAGTTAATTGCTTTCTTTAACCTCTGCGTTTTTCTAAGTTTTTTCACATAAAGGTGCAGTCTTTGTGGCAAGGCCTAGGCATGACTATCGGAGGACTCGAGGGGGATGGAGGTCTAGTGGAAGTGATCGTCTGGACGCTTCCAGTCCAGTAGAGAGGTGAAAAGTTGATCATTGTGTGCCAGTAATCTTCAAAAGGCAAAGACTAAAACTACGGTCCCCATAAACTGTTCTCTCAAACGGTAGCTTCATTCACGGTTCACTTTTGCCCGGTTATTTCTACTGTTCCATGCTTTGCATGACTTGCCATGGTGCACTGCTGTTTAGTCTGTGTGCATATTGTTTGCTGTGGTCCGTGAGTCTTTGGATTTCAGTGAGTTTGCTGAAATGTTGAAGAATAATCAAACTTCAGTGACCTGGTATTTTTTCCCCAACCTTTGAAATGGAGAGAGCAGCTTTAAAATGTACTGAGCCTTGAACAAATTGGTGAGTACTGGCACATGAAATTTGAAAGTCCACCTCTCATTTACAAGTTGGGGTGGGAAAGCAAAGTGGCTTTTCAAACCTGGAGTTCCTCCGTCATCTATACCCTAACCGTCATGTCGAGACCTGCCAGAGAGAGAGACACTCAAGTGAACGCTGGCTTCTTGGAAGCTCTTGCCTAGACGAGACACAGTGCATGAAAACAACTTGATGACCTTTCGGGGACAGGTATGTTTTTCTTGCAGCTGCGGTTAAAAGGTCTTGGCAAGATGAGCAGTGTGGCCCTCTTTTTGAGCTTCTGGTGTGTGGCAAGACCTCATGTTTAAAGTGAGGTCCTTGGGAGCACATGAAGAGGCTACTGTGAACTTATTGGTCCTACTGCAAGAAGCGTTCAGATGTCACTTGACTTGTAAGGGCACTCTGGTAAGGATTTAGATCATGGGATAAATTACAAAGAAGTTCAGAGGGAAAAGTGCATCGATGCTCAATTTTTCTTTTTTCTCTTTTGGAATAATTAACATTATTTTCAGCAGTTACCATCTTAAGATCTGTTACTATCTAACTTGCTTTTTCATCTGGCTGTTGTGGTGTGCAAAATTTTGTACATTGCTTTTGCTGCACTGCAACACTTTACAGATGTGGAAGATGTGAAATTTGTCATCAATTATGACTACCCAAACTCCTCTGAGGACTATATCCACCGAATTGGACGAACTGCCCGCAGCACCAAAACAGGCACCGCATACACATTTTTCACACCCAATAATATAAAACAAGTAAGCGACCTCATCTCTGTACTTCGTGAAGCTAATCAAGCAATCAATCCCAAATTGCTCCAGTTGGTTGAAGACAGAGGCTCAGGTAATTATGACTTACCTAACCCATTGATTCTTAATTGCCTTTTGGCTTAAATATTGCCTGAAATAGAGATTTTTGGTAATGATTCTTGGCAAAGATACATTTTTAGTGCTTTTAATTGTACTATATAAAGTTGTGCTGAACCTGAGCACGTTTGTATCTGTTGAATGGGAAGTACTGTAAGCCTCCAAAAAAGAGCGCCTTTGGAGGAAGAAACTTCAGGTGTAGGGGATGCTCCTGCTAATTGGCTTTTTCATTTTACAGGTCGTTCCAGAGGGGACCGACGTGACAGATACTCTGCGGGTAAAAGAGGTGGATTTGGTTTTAGAGAAAGGGAAAACTTTGAAAGAACCTATGGTGCAGTGGGCAAGAGAGACTTTGGAGCAAAAGCACAGAATGGTGGCTTTGGTGCTCAAAGTTTTGGTAACGGAACTACCTTTGGTAACAGCTTTGGAGCTGCTGGCATGCAAGGTGGATTTAGGGCAGGCACTCCAGCCTATCAAAATGGCTACGACCAGCAGTATGGAAATAACATGGCAAACATGCACGGTGCAATGAACCAGCAACAGTATGCATACCCTGCAACTGGTGGTACGCCAATGATAGGTTATCCAATGCCAGCAAATTATACCCAATAACTTAGTCTATTTAAATGTCTTGTTTTTCATAATTGCTCTTTATATTGTGTGTTGAGAACAGATAGTTATTTAATATCTTATGGGGCAGGCAGAAAGGTCTGCAGTGCAGCAGTAACAATGGTGCACTTTTTCCGCTATTTAAGTTGAATATTCTCTACATTCCTTGAATGATTTTTAGTTTTTTTGTACTAGAAAATGCAGACTTGTGTTTTCACAAAGTAAGTGTACAGTGATTTGAAATAACAGCAACTTGGAGGCATTGCATGGCCTTCCAATAAAGGTATTTCAAAACATTTTTCTTGGTGTTTTGAGTGATGTATTGGTCTAACCCAAAGTTAGTGTGTTAATGCTATAAAGGGCACATATCTGATGCAGTGGAACCCAAGAAAGAAGTAGTACCCATATCTCAAGCTTTTTGAGACCAACTTGGTAATTCTCAGATGGGGATGAACAGGAACTGATCCATTATATGGCACTGGAAAATATTTCTTGCTTCTTTCCTCCAGCATTGCTTTGTGTTACACAAAGAAATAGATGGTTACTGGGCAAGCTGAACTTTCAAAAAAGATAATTTTAGAGATTTGTAACTAGGTTCCTGAATTTTGAGGAATAATTCAAAGGGATGCTAAACATTCTCACAAAAACTTAATACCTTTTAATAAAAGATGTCAGTAGAAAAGGTTCTACTATACTGATTGTCCCCAGACCTAAACCACACACTTCTTGCAATGCAAACCTTCTAGAGTCCTGATAAGGGTAGATTACAGCTTCAGATACTTAAGGGCCTAAAATGGTTTTGGGAATTAGATACGTTCTAAATACAACCAAAAGGCTGAACACTGTGCCAAACACATACATTCTAGAGATTTGGGGCCTTTGAGTCAGTGTTGATTCCTGTCTACCTAGCTAAGTCTAGTTTTGTTGGCAACAGTTTGGAAGTGGTTTGCCTTTGCCTGTCTCCTAGGACTGACAAAGTGACTGGCCCAAGGCCATCCAGCTGGTTTTGTGCTTAAGGCTAGGATTGGAACTCAAATCTCTCAGTCTGCAGCCATGATTATTTTAGGCTTAAATGTCCAATATGTTAAGAAATGAACTTGTGTTCCAGGTAAATGTAAATATTTGAGTTGATATGTTTCAACTTGCTCGTAATGCAATTCTGTTGCATAAAAGAAATTTCCTCTGGCCTGTTGAGTCACTAATTGTGTCAACCCAAATCTTAATTTGCATGGTAGGTTTCCAGATGTTCAAGGAGATAAATGAATTCTTAATATTGGCATGGCAACAAGAACCTAGTTATAATTGGCCTTCAGCATTCAAATAGTACTGAAGTATTTATCTTCTGTTCAAACCTATAACCTTAAAATATACATGCAGTATTTCTGGCATCCTGAAAAATAACAAATGCAAAATAAAGGTGTTATTTTAAATATAAGTGAAAACATTCTGGTACATATTGCACACTGGTTTTTGCTAATTATTTGCAATACAGAACAGTACTAGACTTTTATTGTGGCAGTTGAGAATGACCATGTCTTGCAGGTTTTTTACGTAGCCTTTACGTAGTTCTATAAATATAAAACGTAGATTTTCCCCTCAGCTGAGGTTGTTGTTGTTAGTTGCGAAGTCGTGTCCGACCCATCGCCGACCCCATGCACAATGTTCCTCCAGGCCTGAGGTAGGCTGTCTTTTTTTCTCTCTTGGATTTAACTGAAGATATTTTATTGCTATCATGAATCTTAAGATAGAATATTAAATAACATTTCCCAAATCTTTGCCTTTCAGAAACAGACAATATTGCCTTTTGGTTGAATATATAATCTAAATTTTAGTCCTTTGATTTCAGGCTATAATTGCTTGCCTGCAAGAATGCAAACCAAAACCAACCCCCCCCCCCAAAAAAAAACAACCAAAAAACCAACAACACCCAAACCATCCTATGATTTAAATGCCTCCTGGTTTCTAGCTTGGTGCCTTAATCACTAACCAAATTGTCTCACATCATTAATAAGGTTTTAAATTTTTTACATCTTAACTCTGTTAAATTTTTTTATCTGTGTCATTGCTGTTTGGCTTCTAATTAAATATTAGGGATATTGAGAAATCAGGTCTGTTAAATTCACTAAAGTGAAGAGAGAACTACCGTACATCTTAAGGCTATAATACATATACACCAGGGGTGTGCAATTGTTTTTGCACTGTAAATCACCTGAACACATAACCATGAGTACTGAGAATATAGCCAGGTGAGATTCTAAACAAGTTCAAATCAGACTGCACCCCTTTACCTAAGTAGATACTGAAGATTAAAGCCAATGTTAAAGCAACACAAAATGGGAACAGTGCAAACTGACAGCAAGAGGAATGTACTTATGCAGACCCAAATTTCTGGCTGAAGTGCTTAAATGTGCAGTTAGAGAGCAGTAGTAGAAAGTTCCACATTAGACTGGTTTTAATTGGTGATGGGATTTCAAATACTGCAAACTACAATTAGATTCTAAACCATTAAGGATTAATGGAGCAATTGAAGACATGACCTAAACATTTTGATACAGGAATCCATGAAAAGAAATGGCATTTGTGACAGGTCCCCACTCCATTACGGTTTTTTATTTCAGTGTTAGGGTGGAGTCAAAAACAACCAAATTTACTATCAGTACAATTTCTTGGGTGTTGTATTTTCCTGTGCATTCTCTTTTATTGGCTGTTCTGTTCCTGTTACAAATCAGAAGCAGCAGTTGGGAGAGATGGGTATAGTTTTACAGTACAATCCAAGGTTAAAATTGGTACTTGGGGTTAAATTTGAGGGATAAGAGTAAGGACACTGCACTGCACTTCCATATTTCATGTATAATCCTATATAGTGCATGTTAGATTAAGGAGAGAGAGAGGCTTCCAGTCCCTGCGGGGCTCTCATAAATAAAGGTATAATCAGTGATGGTTGTGAAACAAGGGGAAAATTAGAACCGTGTAGGTCAGCCTTCCCTGACCTGTTGTGTTCCATAACGTTTTAGATTTGTACTCCCAAAGGCATGCTTGCTGAGAATTCAGAGAATTGAATAAAGAATCTTCACCTTAAAATCATATGTTTAGTGACCATTCAGAATTACATAGGCATTGAAAAGAGACTTATGACCAGTTTTCACATTTACAGTCATTGCAACTTCTCCAAGAACACATAAACTTTTGGCACTTGGCAACTGGTGTGTGTTTATGACCCAGCACTGCCCTGTGGGCCACGTGATCGTCATTTGTAACCTTCCCAGCTGTCAAGCAAAGTCAATGAAGGAAACCAGATTCGCTTAATGATCACACAAGTCACTTAACAAAAATGGCAAAATTTGTAAAATAGAGCGCATCTCACTTAACTAGTTCCCTTAAGGGAAATTGTGGGCTCAATTGTGGTCGTAAGTCGAGGACTACCTATATTGCAATACACCTAATGGTCATTTCTGGAAAAGCCCCTTAATAACAGACACCCCGTGTGTGCAACTGAAAATGCAATTCTGATGGTAGATAAAAGTCTGAAGGGCAATCCAGTATAAAATCCCCGTATGAAATAAATACTACTCGTAGCCTTCCGCTGCAAGGCTTCTCAGTCAAAACAGATCAGTATCTGTTAGCTTCCTTTAAGCGTCTTGAATTAACTGGATGAGGGCATGGCGAATATCACTCAAATCTCTCACTAATTTGCGCTTGACTGCTTCCACCCCGCCTCAAAAAACCCCCGGAGATTAGAGCCCGGCCGAAAGCCACAGGGAAGCAAATCTCCAGCAGCCTCCAGGTGGTGTGGCTAACGGCGAAGGATGCTGGGAGTTGTAGTTCAGCATCGCCCGAAAGGTTCGCCGGTCCCATAAGTGTTGCCAAACTCTTGAGAAACAGCAGTGACGCACCGGCGAGTGTCCGGCCAAGCGGCGCATGCGCATTCCAATCAGTTCACCCCCCAGGTGTTTCATAACATGTGGCTCGGGCGGTGCTCCCGGTGGGGCTGTTTGTGCCTTGCAAATTCCGGCCTTTCCGTCGCTCGCACTGGCTGTCGCGGCTCCGGTTGCTCCGTATCCGGTAGGCGCCTCAGTTTGGTCCACAAACGCTCTCGAAAGAGGCGGAGAGCCCCGTGGGAGCAGCCCGACAGCCCGAAGCTGCTGGCAGCCCGAAGCACGGGGAGCCGTGCAGCGCCGTGGCGGCTTTTCCGGGCCTCCGCCGTTCTCTCGGTGGCCCAGTCGCGTTCCTGCTTAACGTCTAGCAGCACCAGCAGCAGCGCCGACCATGCGGGCGAGGAGTGCGGCGAAGCAGCCTTGGCTGCTTGTCAGAGGCGGCGTTTCCTCCGAGGAGAGGAAGAAGAGGGCAGGCAGACCTGGGCTTCTTACCTGCGGGGAGACCACCCGGCCTTTGGGCCTCTCGGGGTGGCGCTGAAGAAGAACCTGGCCGCGCAGTGGTGGGAGGCCGTGGTGGTCTTTCGGGAGCAAGTGCTGGGCGTGGAGGGCCCGGCTCGACTCGAGCCCGCTGCTGGCCAAGGGCCCCTGGGCGAGTCCCTGCGCCTGGTGCATCCGCGGACCGTCGGGGAGACCTTGCAGGAGGCCGGATGGGAGGGAGAGCAGCCGCTCGCCGCCTTGCAGGAAATGCTAGCCCGCTCTGGGATGCTTCGGGACAACCTTCTTCACGGTAGGATGTCACTTCTGTAAGTTGTTACTTAACCATAGCAATAGCACTTAGAGCAGGGGTCTGCAAACTGTGGCTCTGGAGCCACCTGCGGCTCTTTCCGCCCTCTGCTGTGGCTCCCTGTCGACTGATCCCACCACTGACTGGCCCCAGCCCACCCCCGCCCACCCCCACACCCCGCGCCTGGCCGGAGAAGGGGAGGGTGATGGGGTGGGCTGGTGA
>JANHFR010001967.1:120865-135467 GCA_032468015.1 Mimophis mahfalensis | reverse complement strand
ACATCTCCTCAGACCAAGAGCAAGGAAGACGTCGGCTGGGATAGAAAGGTCGGGGGGGGGGCGGGGGCCGCGGGGAATCCGGCCTCTTCAGAGGAAATAACAGGAACCCGGTGCCCAGTAAGAGAGCTGTCTCCGGGATCGACCCCTACCCTTTGCCGGAACAAAAGCTTCAGTTACTCAAACGGCAAACCAGAGGGAACGCCTTAATACCCCGTTAACCATCATCAGAAAATGCATCTTCTCCCACTCACTTTCCTCCACGTTCCAGGGTACTCGCCTGACGAAGATCTCGAAGACGCGCCGAGAAACCCCCCGCACTGCCATCTTAAAATGAGGGACGAGGGCAACAACCTCCCCCGGCCGAGGCGGTTTCCAGCCAATGGGAGGCTAGCTTCGGCGGCGCGCGTGCAAGATCACGCCTTGAGCAGCTAAGATGGCGGCGGCCACGCGGGAGGAGGACGCGTTCCGTCGCCTCTTTCGTTTCTATCGGCGATGGGAGGGCTCGGATCCTACCGGGGTGATTGACTTCTCGAAGCCAGCGAGCCGGCAGGTAAGCCGAAGGGAACCCTCCACCCTTTTGCCCCGCTTAGCGGATCCTGCCGGGAAGAGGCCGGAAAGATCTTCCTTTTGAAAGACCCTCCCCTTTTCCGCTGCACGTGCTGCACTTTTTTCCTTCATTCGGCGCCTTAAATTGGCGGCGTGCGTAGCTGCGCGGAAGCTTCGCGGTAACAATCTGGGGAAGGTGTTTATTTGACAGTGAAACATCATGGCGGGGAAAGACTTGCTTGGCCAATTCTGTTCAGCCGATACCATCTGGTCTCAGTTTCTAAAGGTCCCACCCTCCCCCGTGCAGCATTAAGCAAATACAGCATTGGCCGTATTTGGACCTGCTAAATCGCAAACCATTACAGTATTTAGTAGTTAACGGTGACAGCCTTGAAAATAAAAATCGTGTTATAGTTAACATAAACGATGTTTAAAAGTATCCCGGTAGGATAACGTTTGCCTGTTATGTCGCTGGTTCAAACCTCGGCTTAATTATTATTTTTTTTAAATAGTATGACGCAACGGTTAAGGTAGGAAGTAGAAAGACCAGATTTTAAGCGATCCTCAACTACAGACACTTGGGGATATGGATCCAGTTGCTGCCTGTCAGTCCAACTTATCTCATTGTTCTGTGAAACTAAGTTTCACTTTGAAACTTTGAAATCTAAGTGAACAAGTGAAAATCCAGTTGAGTAACACTGGATGAAATAATAAAATGATCACGTGCTCAAGAACTGCTGGGATCTTAGCCTTCTGGAGGACAGTAGAAATCCTGATTATTACCCTGATCAAACAGAACCAAATCTTTGTTTTAATGTATTTATTTATTTATTTATTTATTTATAATTATATTTATATACCGCCCTTTTCCGAAGGGACTCAGGGCGGTTTACAGGGCAATTAAAAACATATAATACAAAAATTAAAATTAAATTAAACTAAGTCGTTAAACCCTACAAACATATTTAAAAACCCTTAATCTATGCTCTATAGATAATTTTATCCCCGTGCTATTATTTTTTTAGTCTGAAGAGAGATTACTGCATTGTAAACATTGGTTTATATACTAGTACCATAATGTCCATGGAAGATGTGCTTCCTTTTATGATCTTTGACTTTTAATGACAGATGATGAAAGATCAGTAACCAATTCTAAAAAAAAATATGGAGCATAACACAGAAACTACCACACCATATGAGAAATTTTTAAACAAAAAATTAAATTCCTCTTCTACAGATTCTTATTCTTTTTTAAAAAAAAACAGTTTTGAATTATCAGAAATAATCCTGCATTTCTTTTTTTATCCTGATCCCATTATCTTCTCAAGACAGAATTTATCTTCTGAAAAAATGATTTATGTACCTGATATTTGAAACCTGATAAGGATTAAGTCCTGTCTTCAATAACAAAAGATCCCTTTTAATTTAACAACACATTTAAAATTACTACTGTATTGTTTTCTGACTTGCACCAGTTCTTGGACAGGTGACTTAGTCCTCAGTTAATAAAGTAATAAATGCAGTATAAGTATAGCTCTCCCAAGAGGCTTTCTGAAATAGTGAACTGTTTAGGTTATAGGATTATCTACTTACTCTCTAGCATAATTTGTAATTTAAAATCATATCTGATCGAGTTGGATCCATTATCCCACTCAGAGTAGAATTCTGGGTATAAATTATGATTTATTGGCTCTAGCACTTCCAGAGTTAATAGCTATTGTGAATATAAAAACATTTTCAGGCAGAAAAGCAAGCTGTTTGTCAAAACGTTGTGATTTCAGGTTGAATTATCTTACTACTAAATCAGGAATAAAATGTAACCTTCCTCATAGTTCCTAATAAATAAGTACTATTTATTATTTTGTACTTGTCAATTTTCATATCATTAAAGTAAGTATTTACAGTTTTGAAAAGCTGAAAGCATATATTGCATATTTTTAATATGTGTGTGTGTGATTTACAAGCATTCAGATTCCAAGTAGTAATCAAGCATTACTGGAACATTTGAGATACTTTTGATTCATGGTGATTAGCTATACAAGTTCCTGCAGTCTTCCTGGCAAGATTTTGGAAGTGGTTTACCATTGCCATCTTTCTAAGGCCAATACAGTGCCTGTCATGGTCATCCAGTTGGGATTAGAACTCATAATGTCTCAGTTTCTAGCCTGGTGTTTTAACTACTATACCAAACTGGAATTCTTTGATACCTTTTAAGCACATACAAATATAAGATTAATTTCATGGTTGTAAATCAGGTAGAAATAGACACCACAAAGATTCCAAGTATACTACCTAATCTTTGTAAGTTATAATAGAATTTCGACCACCGGACAAGTGTTTCTTTGTCTCATTTTACATTCAGCAGAATCAAGGCAGGTTATTTTGAATTTGTTTCTAATGCTTTCCATTTTTCCAGATTCCCATTTCATTTCACTTAAAGGCTTTCTTCATCAAAGTTATTGCTCCATTCTTTTACCCCTCTGAGGAATGGGTAGAGTTGGTAGTTTTTACAACTTCTGGTTAACTATCTTTCAATAAGAATCTGGATGGATATCTTTCTGGATATCTTGATATTCAAGGATTTTTTTTTTTAACCAGGTGGTCACCTGTCCTCTGAAGTTAACCTCAGTAAGTGATCAAGATGCCTACAGAGCAGGATTACATCCAGTTACCCAATGGAAAGCTTATGGTCTAGATAGTTATCCAGGTGAGCATATTTTGGATATCTCAGCATACATAAAATCTAAATTTAGTCAGTAGAACAACTGATAATGTATGCAACATTTTTTGGAAAAGACATAATACTTACGTTTCTGTTTTTTTCAGTGTTCATAATTTGAATGTCCAGGGCAGGCCACATCTCCATTTTTTCTTTTTCACCCATTTTTATTTTTATCTAGGATTCATATATATTAATAATCCCTTTCTTCCGGGCTCTCAGTGCCATTGGGTGAAGCAGTGTCTAAAGAAATATATCCAGAAACCTAATGTGTGCAATTTGGATATGCATATGTCTTCTGAAGAAATTACTGATATCTGGGAAAAGAGTAAATTTCAGCTTCGGTAAGTCATGTCTCTGGGTTATCTCATAACAAATTTGGTAATGGCTATTGTGTTAATAGCCATTATGCTGGTGTCAAACTGACGATCCCATCACATGCAGGCTACGCCCATCCCAGCTCCGCAAAGTTAAAAATGTCATGGTACGTCTTATGATGCAATTGAGTTTGACACCTGTGTTGTAAGTTCTTGATTCCTTTCTTGTAAACTGCGGCTACTTTTTATCCCTATGAGTCAGTTGCTAAAAATCAATGTCATGTGTTCAATCCTCTTTCACTGAGGATTGAAAGAAGCTCACTTGGTGTCTTCAGACTTTTGTCAATCCAGTTCTTACTAACTAAAAAGCAGTTAATGAGCAATTTATGAAACTGATTAGAGAAGGAAGTTTGCAAACCCAGCGTTCTTAAAGGTGGCCAACATGGTTTGAGGAAGAAGGCTATTCCCTTCTCTCAAAGCTATAAATCCCCACTGTCTTTCAGTCTCAACACAAGAAGCAAATATCTGGGGCACTTGGAGGCAATTTCAAGTCCTTTCCTTCTCCAGAGGGGAATTATCAAGGAGCCAGTTTATTCATGGGCTCTTCATTCTGTACAATGGTTGGCTGTACAGCAGCCTTCAGTTTTCCTTCTCCAGAAGTCATAAACTGCATATTTTGGTGTTGCCAAGTTCTATGGGCCTAGCAAATATTATGGAAGAGAAGCTTTGTTAAGAAGCTCATTGTGGAATGGAATGGAGAAATCTGTCCATATGGAATGGAGAGGTGTCTGTCTATCTGACATTTACATGTCCTTGCTTAGCGATCACAATTGGGGTTGGCAACTGCCTTGCTAAGCAGAAAATTGTGAGACAATAACAGGTTTACAACCCATTATTTCCCATTCAGTTGTTAAGCAAATCACTATGATTCTTGAGTGAGACATCATATGACAATGACTTATGATTTCTACTTCTCCATGAACTCCATGACTGTAAACCTGTTGTACAGCACACAAATGGTGATCAGGTGATTTCAGGATGCTGTGACAGTTGTAAATTCAAGATTGGTCACAAAGCTTTAACCTGGTAATAACTTAGAATGGCCATTAAATGAGGATTTAGGAAGCAAGGACTATCTGTATGATTGCCCATCTGAAGACACAAATACACCTACTGTTCGTTCTTCCTCCTATATTTATATAGAATTTCTTTTAAATATTTTTAATATTGAAAAAATGCACCTAGAAGTCTATCGGGAACCAGTGTAGCTCATAATGTAGAGATATTGTATGGGCATAATAAGAAACCCTTAATTACCTGAGCCACTGCATTTTGAACCAAGTTTCCTGATAGTGTTCAGGGGTAGCCTCATGTACAGTGTATTCAAAAATCCAATTGGCAGGTAACTAAATCATGATTAATCATGAGTAGATCTTTCTGATCCAGCAACAGGCACAATTACAGAAGGCAAAGTTTGTTCCCCAGCAAATCTTGGCAGTCACAGGGCAGATTCTACCAGGAATTTCATGCTTGACACTCATCAATCATCAGTAGTCCTGGATAAATCATTACTTCCAATCAACAAGGGTGGTGAGGTCAGTCTAGTCCTAGACCCTTGGTTTGTGGGGTACTTCAGAACTTTACATTCTCTCATTTTTAATATCTACATGAATCCACTGGAAGAGGTTATCTACTGGATCAGAAAGCATCAACATCTGTATGCTGATATACTCATTCCTGTATCTCTGCCCCTTCCATCCAAGTGAAATTGTCAAGGCTCTGCCTAAATCTCTGGAGACTGTAAGGGTTTAGGCTGGGAAGAACAAACTTCAGCTGAATCCTATCCACAATAATCTATGTCATTGTTCTTAAACTATTTTTCTTCCACCTCTGAATATTTTGTGTGTGTGCGCATTGGATTTCTAAAACTGCAGTAACTTACCATAGTTTGTTTAGTGATTGTTTAAAGTGACTTTACTTTTTTCACACAACCATTGCAGCATCCCCATGGATACCTAATCAATTCAGACATTTGGCAATTAACTCATATTTATGGCAGTTGCAGTGTCGTAGGGTCATGTAAATCACCGTCTGACAAGCAAAGACAATGGGGAAGCCAGATTGGCTCAACAACCATGTTGCTAACTTAACTGTAGTGATTCACTGAACAACTGGCAAGAAAGGTCATAAAAGGGGGCAAAATTTGCTTAACAAATATTTCACTTAGCAACAGAAATATTGGGCTCACTTGTCATAAGTCGAGGACTACCTGTATGAAAGTTAAAATTTTGACCAGCTTAGAACCATATCAGGGATCTCATTTTATTTTATTTATTAATTTTAATGCCGTCCATCTCTCCTATAAGGCATGTTTTCCACGTCAAATTTTTGCAGAGCTTTTTATAACTAAAACTGCTTGTGATTATGTTGTTCTTTATCTTTTTAGAAACAAAAGTGCCAGTAAATCACAGCCAAAAAGCTTATTGGAAAAGTTGCGCTGGGTAACTCTAGGTTACCACTATAACTGGAATACAAAGGTATGCAAGAGGGCAATGGAACCCCCTAAATGATGTGACAGCAAATATTTGTTTTTATTTTTTCTATGGATGACACCAAGGACAAGAATCAAACACCAGGGTTTTAAACCAAAATATTCTAATCAGAATGTAAATCTGAACTTTAAAAAAGCATTCTTTGTCACTAGCTGCAGACAAGGTTAACTCAATGAGCTTTGAGCTTTTTTTCTTTCTTTTTGGTCTTCATAAAAAACTGACTGGTTACCAACCTTCTAAGTATGGTACAAGATTCTGGGTTCTGCTAATGTAAGGAGGGTGCGATCTTTTGGCATGTTACAAAAACTTCTAATTATATATCTATCTTAAGTCATTTAAGCATTGTTGGGAAAAACAATATAAAGTATATATTAATTCAGTGATGCTTTGAAGTTGCTTTAAGTCACTGTTGAGAAAATTAGTTAAGTTACGCTGCAAAATTACTGTTTCAGTTAAAACATTTAACTAACCTTGTGAACTACCACAGAGAGAAATTGCTTCAGATAATAGTGCTTCATATTTTAGAGAATTGTTATACCTAAGTTTGCAATAAAGAAATCTGATTATTTTTGTTCTATAATTTTGGCATGCTGGACTTTAAGTCAGATAGTAATCTAACGTTCACTTTAGATTATTAAAAAGTAGCAGCCTAAACGTAAATTTAAATTACTTTAAAACATTTTTTATATGCTGGCTTTGTTACTTAAAAATTCGATTTGCAACTTCTTTGCTCTTTTTTCTAGAAATATTCAGCAGATAACTATACCCCTTTCCCATCTGATCTGGCTTTCCTGTCAAAGCAAGTGGCTAAAGCTTGTGGATTTCCCAGCTTCCAAGCAGAAGCAGGAATCCTGAACTATTATCACTTTGATTCATCTTTAGGAATTCATGTGGATGAATCTGAACTGGACCTTTCTCCACCTCTTTTATCATTCAGGTAAGTAGTGCAAATATTTTTAAATATTATACACGTATATATATGTATATTTCACACATTCTTCTGACACGTGCAGACCTACATTTCTGGAGATAATAACTAATATACCAATGATGGTTTAAACCAGGAGTTTAGGGCCAAAGGGTAGCTATAATACATGAAAGCTAAAGTAGCAGCATTTTATTTATTTTATCTTGATCTTTTTCTCAATGGCACATCTTATTTGCCTGACGTATTTTATGATGTATCTTGATGAATTCTACCACTTAGCCTATTTACCTATAGGTCTCCAAGTTCTTTGAACTGGCAGACACATTTGAAATTTTGAGGCGATATTAATTTGTGGAATAGCTTGCCTTCAGAAGTTGAAGTGTTCCATCAGTGGAGGTTTTTAAGAAGAGATTGGACAGCCAATTGTCTGGAATGGTAAAGGTGTTGGACTAGAAGACCTCTGAAGTCCCCTCCAACTCTGTTATTCTGTAATTCATACCATCCACCCCTTATGTTAAGATCACTTCGTAGACCCTGCTCATGAACCCATCTCTAGGCCTGCTGGAAATGTAAGCCCTAAGAATGTCCAGTTACAGAACACTGTCCAGGAGAAGGATGACTAGCTCCCACTTTGTCTAGATAGCTTAAGTAGTTTGCTCATCTGAAAGTTTACAAAGTAAAAACTAGTGTTAGGCTAAACTTTAATTTTTAATTTAATCAAATAAACTGTAATTAATTGTTCAGCTAAATCTACATTTTCATTATTTTTCTTTAATAAATCATTTCAGTGAATTATGCTCCTTCTTTGTACTGGTGTATTTAGAATAGAATAATATTAATATTTATCTGTTAAATCTGTTAGATTTAAAGTGTTGTTGGTCATTCCAAAAACTAAACTGTACAGGTTTGTTTTAGGGCTGATATAAGGTATACAAGTTTCAAGAGGTATTGTTTTGTAATTTCCTAAGTAATTAATACTTTGTAAAAACAAGACCCAATTTGATATAAGTCTGGTTTCAGTATTCTGAATTATAATGAAGCTTTTGAGTAGCTTACTAAAAGGAGAATATCCTTTTAAAAAGTATTGTTGTCTCATATTTGTGTGTAGCTATAGTTTTACTAACTCAGCTTCCTTTTTTCTGTATTTCTTTCTAGTTTCGGACAGTCATCCATATTTCTGCTAGGAGGATTGAAACGAGATGAAACCCCTGTGGCCCTGTTCACACATAGCGGAGACATTATGATAATGTCTGGTTTCAGCCGCATGCTGTATCACGCCGTTCCCAAGATCCTTCCCAATCTAGAAGGAAAGCCTTTGCCTTCTTCCTTAGAGCTACCACACACTACTGACCTTCCTGCAGACTCTGTGATTGAGCCCTGCTCCAGTGACGATTGGCAAACGTGTGCCAGATATTTGGAAGCATCCCGTATTAATATGACTGTGAGACAGGTACTAGCTGAAGGTCAGAGCTTCTTGACTGAAACTAGGACAGAGAGCAAACAAAATGCCTTCTCCGCAGACTATCATGAAAACTATACAGAAACCAAAACACACAAGCCCCTTACCAACAAATGACCCCATCTTTTTTTCATCATGACTTCAGATCAATGACCCCATCTTCTTTTCATCATGACTTCAGATGGACAAAAAGCCAACACACAGCAGAAGAAATGGGATATGCCATTGAAAGAAAATTGATTAACTGAAAATATGTATATGAACTTCACAGCCAAAGTGTATGGTTCAGGTGAGGAAATCCAGTGCTGTTTCTGTCTTGTTAAGATAGCAAATTATGTATTTTGATCTAAGTTATTTTGATGCTTTGCAGAAATCAACACTTCCCCTAGTCTATAAATACTTGTTATTTGCTTTGAGATATCAGAGAGGAGACTTCAGTTAAAAAGCAGATTTGGGTAATCAAGAATGTGCCAGATGGGCAGCTTAGCTCTGAACTTCTCGGGCATAATTAGTTGCTCCTTCATTTTCTTGTAGGTTTAGAACCCTTCCTGGCCTCACTAGCACTCCCCTTTACACACAAGCTAATTTATCTTTTCACATCATGTCACTAGGCAAGACTTTCTTCCAACAGCCTTGTAAAGATAATCTGTTTTTCCCAATGAATTTATGCCTCCCTGCCAATCCTCACCACAGGGAAATCCATCTCCCTTTGGCTGTGATGTTTGTGGTTGTTTCTCAGCTTCTTACAGTCTAGTGCATGAATTTTGGGGGGAGTGGGTTTTCAGTTGAGCTACTTGAAAGGCTGCTACCATGCCAGCCAACACTTCCCTAATTATTGATACATCCATTCCCAATACCATATCAACTTTGTCACTTCCCAGCACAGCAGTGATTTTCAGACACTGTACCATATCACTTGTTCTATCATGAATATTTTGTCTCCCAAGATGCTTCCTTTCTGGGTCAACATTCACCTGCAGTGATTCTCTGATTGCTTTTCCTGTGTTACCTAAAGTGCCTGCATACAGGTGGTCACTTTTTTTCAGTGCCATTCAACAAACACTAAACAAATGGTTGTAAGTTGAGGACTACCTATAGTGGTGTTCTTGAGCCTGCCTGTGATCACAGCCAGGACCATGGAATTGTCTGAAACCTTCTATAACTAGGTGTTTGCACGTTCTTCTTTGGGCCCATTTTATCACCTTGTCTAGATTTCTGACATTTGGAACATTTAATGGGAATAGTCTTATTTAATGTTCCTTTATCTCCCTTGGGGCATTTCTTGGTACTTCATCTTTTTGAGAAAAAAATGCTTGTTCTTTTAGGGTAGAGGGGAGTTAGTTTTTCTCCCAGCCTTTCTTCCATCTTGTCAACAGCTGCTACTCCTCTTCTAGCCTTCTCTGCTTTTTGGGCTGCTGCATAGCCCTCAACTAGTTTTATTGTCGCCTGTCTGCAGATCCTGCACCCAGAAACGATCCAGGTAGAATCTACATGAACCACTCAAACTTATCAACTGTGATAAATTGTACATAATTCTCCCTGGGACAGCCACTTGTAACCAATTAGCGGTTGCCTCCTCCAGGGTAATCCATGATTTATGAAAGCCTTGTTCTGCATTGAACACACGCCCTAGAACAGTGTTTCTCAACCTTGTCAGTTTGAAGATGCGTGGACTTCAACTCTCAGAATTCCCCAGCCAGCAACTGCCCTAGAATTTTCACCTGTTAAGTCTGATGACTTATCTCATAGTGTTGGTCAGTTGCCTCCTTCATAGCATTGTTTCCTGCCTGAGCTACTAGCAATTGCACAAACACTCCAAGGGCTCTCCCAGCAAACATGGAAGTAATCCAGTTTTGGTCAGCCATGTGTTCTAGTCTCTCTCAAACATAGCTAGTGCTGTGAATCTTCCTCCATCCACATTCTATATAATTTCACTGGTAGCAGTGTGGTTTCAGCTCCTATCCTACCTGTTTTTACAGCTTCTGCACAAGCTGTTTGAGTGTTTTCTACTGGTTTTCTAACCTTATTTATTTGTTATTTATTAAATATACCGATCTCACTATCAAGCAACTCTGGGCAGCTCACAGTACAATAAAAGTAATACAAACAATTCAAACAGAAACATTATAACCACCTCCAGAATGCGACACCTCCATCTGGGCCCCAAGCCAATTTCCAGATCCAAGTTTTTAGGCCCTTGACAGAAGCCAAGAAAGGACAAATATCATTTCTAGGGGAATGACGTTCCAAAGGGTGAGAGGCATAGCAGAAAAGGCTCTTATCCTGGACTCTGCCAGCTGCAATTCCTTGACATGGGATCCGCAGCATGCCCCTTCTGCAAGCACAAGTGGAATGGGCCAATCCCTCTGGGGTGAGATGATTTCTCAGGAAGCCTGTACCCACGTCAGAAAGGGCTTTCAGTGTAATAATCAACATCTTGAATTGGATCTGGAAACAAATCAGCAACCAGTGCAGCTCAGCAAGGAGAGGTGTTACATGACCCACTCCAAGGGCCCCTGAAACTCATCATGCTGCTGCATTTTGTGCCAGCTGAAGTTTCCAAATAGCCTTCACAGGTAGACACATGTAGACCGCATTGCAGTAATCCAAGCATGAGATAACTAAGCATGAGTGACTGCATTCACGCTATGTACAAATGGCTGTTCCACTTTATGAAAAACCTAGTGGCTAACACGCAGACACTGTCCATTTACTCCAGTTTTGAAGTTGCTGCCATGAATGCCATCAGGAGATGCTTCACAGAAGTCACTTTCTTCCACCTTGCCCAGAACACGAGGAACCATTTGATAAGAAGTGGAGATGTCCATGACTTCACCACCAATGCTGTGAAGGCAAAAATAGTTGTGGCCTTGGCATTTGTGCCTGCCCGGGACCTGGAAGGATGTTCCTGCTGTAGAAGAATAGCTGCCAGGAGAGCTGCAACCTGTTCTGAACTGATTTGAGGACAACTACATAGGTCATCCAGGCAGGAAAGGATACGGAAAACCAACTTACTTTTTAGCCCATGCAGTGGGACTACAGCATTTTTTGGGGAGGAAAATATTTTGTGGATGTGTGACAAGACTTGGAGGAGAAAAGGTAGCTGATTACTCATTTAGGAGGGCGGGGAAGAGGTGTGGCACGTCAGATCTTTGGAGCAGCTTGACAGCCAAGGTGTGAGGCTTGTCTCCCCCCCTCCCACCCCTGTTAAGATAATTTCCTCCTGGGCAGGTTTTTAAGCTTGAAGCATTTCCCTTCCCTTCCCAGTCACCTGCTTCCAACAGGAGGAGAACTCCAAAGCATGCCCGCCATTTCTTAGGAAGGTAGTCAGACAGAATTAGCGGGACAGACTTCTTAACCACAGAAACAAACAATGTTACACTTTGCTTTTGCTGGCAGATCATGCTTCCTGTGAGAATCAATCACACTTCTCCCCCAAAACATGGGTGTCACAACTCGTGGAATCACTTTGCCCTCATGTGACGTATTGTGATGATTTTATCCTAGCTGGGGTGGTCATGGCCTGCATGGGACACATCTGGGCCGCTGGCTGCCAGTTTGACATCCCTGTTCTACAAGATGTTCCTCACCAGCTACTGTAGTGGGATAGAAAGCTATATATATAGCATTGCATTACAGCATTATGAGAGGAGTTGCAGTTAAAATTTACATAGAAGTAGAATTTCATTGGGATAAACATTTGAAGTTTGAAGAATTTTCTGGGCTCTGATACCAATGCTGCTATTTGGCCTGGCCATAATTACATGAATTATGAACTGCAAACAAGGGAAACAAAAGTAAAAAAAAGTACCTGATCACTAATATGTTTCAGAAGTAAATACATATTTTTGTTTTTCTTCATCTTACAAACAGTGGTGAATTAGCAGTTGGGAAATAATGAATTTAATGAACCTCTTAATCTTAAAAATAGATTTACAGAGGATGGTTACTTCTGACCTAATTGTAACCACTGGGATCTGAATCTGTTTTAAATCTCTGTATACATGCACAATCTGACTCAAATATAAGAAAACTTCAAATCATAAGAAAACCCGCACTCCAAACCTCAGGAAATGAATGAAATATTTAATATCCAGTATTTCCAGCGTATAATAACATTTTTCAGATATAAAACACACTAAAGATATTTTGGTGTGCAATAAACATGCAGAATGTTATCCCCTCTAACTTCATCTGACTTGTCCTGTGGTGGCAATTCAGCTCCCTATGAATTGTCCCATCATCTGGCTCAGTAGGGGCTGATGTTTCTAATAGGGGTGGGGGAAGTGCCTCTTCCCCTTCCTGCTTAGTCCAAATTGTTCCCCAAGTGAGTAGTCCGTGTCCAGTTGGCCGGGACTTGTCCCACACCCAGTTGACAAAGATGCCGGCCACAGCGACCTGGCCTCAGCAAGTTATCCCATTCTGAAATATAATTGGCCACTGGATGATCAGCCTGTTTCAATTCTTGCAGTCACCTATTTGCTGTTTGCAACTTAATGGGATCTTCAAACATACTCTTCAGCTACGTACTGCACAAAACCCCACAAAAGTGCTGTGCTGAGGAATGGAGTTGCCTACTGCACCACTGGCCCTGAAGTGCTAAAGCCCACCTTGTCCTGACCTGTTTGAAAGTTTTCAAGCCACAGGCTCATAAATAGCCGACACTGCTCAAGCAATGCTGAGAATCGAGCCCATGTTCTACAAACTTGTTTGCAGCAGACACTGGGCATTTGCAACAATGCCATGCTGGTTTGGAAGTCTCTAACGGCCAGATGTGGGGACAGGAGAGCCATTTCATGGGTGTGCTGTGCACTGGTGGCATGGGAATGAAGTGGCTGGAAACAAACTGTCCTGTTCCAGACCACATGCACAGGCACAAACATTTTAAGGGCTTTATTTAAATACCACCAGCCCCCAATGTCATTCCCCCAGGTCCTTTTGCAATAAACTTGCCTGCAAATCACTCCTCACAAAGTTCATGTGCTCTGCCGACCTCCATCACACCTGCCTCCTTTCAGCCCTGCACATCCTGGGATCTGGTAGAGGAGGCAGTGTCTCATCTACTGACCAGCTCCAGCTGCTTTCCTTCACCTTTCACTTCTAACTGGGTTCCCAAGCCCTCCTGGTGCAGCTGCATCTTTCCCCTTTCTTCTTCAGCTGGGCCAGTGGCTCTCAACCTTCCTAATGCTGCAACCCTTTAATACAGTTCCTCATGCTGTGGTGACCCCCAACCATAAAATTATCTATGGCATAGATGCATAATGGGTGGAGGAAGATGTCTTAGGTGACCCCTGTGAAAGGGTCGTTCGACCCCCAAAGGGGTCACGACCCACAGGTTGAGAACCACTGAGCTAGGGCCTCCAATTGTTCTCCTGACAGCTTCTCTGAGGTTCCTAGGCTCTTCCTCTGACCCATTCACTCTGTTTGGGGACTCCTGTGTCTTCTTGACACTCACTATGCCTTCTTCCACATCTTCACACATTCACTCAAGCACACACCAAACATTCAAAGGAAATGAAAGAGTGGGAAGGAGAGCCCCATGGCACTTAAGCTCAGTCAGCACTGCTGGTAGCATGCACCTAACGCCAGTCTCCCTACATACAACCTGTTGGAATATTTGTGAAAAGGATTTCTTCTGCAGCGATGATCTTGACGGCACTTCAGTGAAGCGAGGCACAGGAGACTTGGATTTCTTCAATAATAAATGTATTTATTGAACAATAAACAAATATAGCATTTATCCCTATCTATTCTATCTATGACCATTATTTACAATCCTAAAGTTAACTAATATTTACAAATGCAGGGACATGTGCCAAGCATGTCTGAACATGTTGGTATATATTAGTCCAATGAAAGGAAGTACACGTGGAAGGAGGTATTTATACATGGTGGGATGACGCCTCCCACTTCCTGCACACCCTCAAAAGTGGTAGCTCTAGGCACATCTTACCCATGGTATATTGTATATAGTCAGACACTGAACCAGTTGGGAAATTTTCCCAACACAACCATCCCTTAGACCAGGGGTCGGCAAACTTTTTCACTCAAAGAGCCACTTGGGCCCATTTCCCATAGAAA
>JANHFR010001967.1:83526-94388 GCA_032468015.1 Mimophis mahfalensis | reverse complement strand
CTGCTCTTCCTTATTACAGCTGGGAGTCAGAGCTCTTGAAAATGGGATGGGGGGGGGGCAGGACGGAGGCAAGGAGGAGGCGCAGGGCCAATTTTTTAGTTAAATCTCCACTTTGTGTTTTCTAACATTCCAGAGGGCCAGCAGCACTGACCGAGTATAAGCCAAGGGTGACTTTTTCAGCTCATTTTTGCGGCTGAAAAACTCTGCTTATACTCGAGTATATACGGTATTCTCTTGATTGGAATATGTGGATTTGATTACCGGTACATTACAGACGAAATTTTGCTGTTACTTCTAAGCTTTAGGCTTCAGATTCAAGGAAAAAAGATTCTGGAGGACCACCAAACTTTATCTGTGTCTTTCTGAACTATTTCTTTTGCATTATCCCCTTATGTTCAGGGTTGTCTAATACTGAGTGATGAGTTGAATCATGCATCCCTGGTCCTAGGAGCAAGACTGTCAGGAGCAACAATTCGGATCTTTAAACACAACAGTGAGTATTTAAGTTCTGCCAATATACCTGATCACTTTTTAAAAACTGGAAAGATTATTTTTATTTATTTTGCATTATTTATAACTTGGCTAATCCTAGTAGAAACTGAACTGTATATTGCAAAATGAAAACCAGCAATTAAAATAATCAGTAAATAATTAAAATAAGAATAACAAAATAGCTATCATAAAACTAAAATGATTTCATTTCATTTCAATTTTAAATTTTAATCCAAATTTTAGGGCAGTCTGCATACTGAAACAGAGCTTCCTTAGCTTTCTTACAAAACGCTAGCAAAGATAGTGCCATCTTAGATTTTGGGGGGGGGAAGTTACACTATACTGAGAAAACGTACCATCTGGTGTCTGTCTCTTGTGTCTTACAAAGAGTGAAGGACTGCAGCAAGCTTCTCTTGATATCCAGATCAGAGACCAGGGCATTATTTGGTATATTGGGACACTATATCGTAATAGTTTTTAAGGGAATGACTAGCACCATAACTTATTGGGCCCAAAAATGTATTAGTAACTGATGCAATAATTTCAAAATAGGGGTTATCCTAAAGGAGTTGATATATTAATAACTACTGGGTGTCATCCAAAGACAGTATGTTTACATGCCCAGTCAATAGTTCTTTGATGTTTCCACAAATATTCCTCGAAGATTTCTTATAAATACATTAGAAACCAGTAAGACATTGTACATCCTTGTGTTATCCCATGTTCACTGTTAAACCTCTTATAAAGTACTTAACCCAGACATTATCTGTTGGGTGTAAAGCTGTGCTAGGAAAAAGCAAAGAATCAGGCTTGGCATCTTCCCAGTTTTGTTTCTTCTTTATTGTGTCTCTCCCAATGTAGTTTTGAAAGTAAGTTTATGATCAGAAGTGCCATTTATTACATTGAAAATGTATATTATAATTTATTAAATTATGCCATTATGATTAGAATACAGATAAAATAAATTTCAATAATAATGGAATATCATAGCATATGTGTCCAAATAATGCATTGTGAAATAAAGAAACAAAGCCCATGAGCACATTAAATTATAAAAACATATTTTAAATAATCTTCACACTAGAAATGTAGGCATTTGAACCATTCTCAAGCTATAATAAGTCAAATTTTGAAGTTATGTGCCACCTTTTTACTTCTCCTTTTGCAGTCCACAGATATTTTTTTGTCATCTGGTCCTCCTCTTCTTCATCTTCTTCCCTCCTTCTCCTCTTTTCCCCCTCGGGCTCCTCATCTTATTCCCCTTCCTCTTCATGTTCTTCCCCCCTCCTCTTGTTATTATTGCTGTTCTTGATCATCTTCTCCCTGCTGCTCCTCATGTTCTTCCGTCCTGCTCTTCTTCCCCCCTCGTGTTTTTGTCTCCTCCTCCTTGTCCTGCTTCTTATAGTCTTCACCAACTTGTTTCCCGCTGCTCCTACCCCCTACTTCTGTTCTCCTCTTCTTCCCCCATTCTCCTCCTTGTTGTCTGTCCCAGCAGCTGCAGTTGCAATCCCGAATTCACTCAGTGGGCTGCTCACCCGCCAGCTGGGCAGGTTGGGCGTGCAGCTGTCACCCCCCCCCACCTTACCTGGTTTCAGGGCCAGCATTAAAACCCTGACCCACAGCCCCTGGCTCTTCCTGGCTGTGCGGCAACATTGGGATGCAGCAGGAGTGTGGATGAGGCTGGCTGGCCAGGGCAGGCAGGCAGGCAGGGCCACAGGTGGAGGCTCTGCCACCACCTCGGCTGGGCATCCGCCACCTGGGCAGCCCAGCCGTGCAGCTCTCCCATCCCCCACCTCACCTGGGCAGGTGTCTTCAGGCCCATCAGTAGAGCCCCAAGCCAGTGCCCATCGGCTCCTCCTCTGTCTCTGGCAACATCGGGGTGCTGCAGGATGGTAGGTCAGCACGGCCACACAGTTGAGGCAGGCAGGGCCACGTGTGGAGCCTCTGCCTCCCAAGCGTAGAAGAGGAAAGTGGCCAGGTGGGATGGAAGTGGCCCGGGCTTCCCTGGTGTGGGGATTGCAGCAGAGGGACCCCGGCAGAGGTGGTATTCAGCCAGTTCCGACAGGTTCCAGAGAACCAGTGGTGATAATTTTGGCTAAGTCGGAGAACGACCTCTGATTGGTCAACACCAGCAAATACTACCTCTCATTGGCTGACAGCATAGCCCCGCCCACTAAGCCACACCCACAGAACCGGTAGTAAAAAAATTTGAATCCCACCACTGGACCCCGGGCTGGGCCAGGCAGGCATCCTGCCACCTGCCAGTGATTCCCGGTAGGCTAATCGGCCCCATGGCTGCTCCTGTTGCCTGTGCCAGTGCCTCCTCATAATGGGCACCACTGGGCTGGATTTGATGCCAGGAGCGCCAGCAAGCTGCTCTCTGCCGCCCCTTGTGGCATATGTAAGGAAAGAGATAAAGGCAATGTTGAGTAAAGTGCTGGGGGTTGGCACTTTGCCACTCTTTTTATGGGGCACAGAGTCATCTATGGTGTGTGTGACCCCCACAGTCCTCATTTCTGGAGGGCAAGTTATGTGCGTGGCAAGTTTGGTGATAATTGGTGCAGGCACTGAGGAATGTATGCAGGACATACAAATGCACATATCCAACCACAAACCCACACTCTGTTTTATATATGTAGATTCATGTTGTCCAAAACATAAATTCAACCTGTCTTAATTGCCTTTGAATTTTACCTAACTTGTTTTCTTCTATGACTTTCTACTTTACAATGCTAAAGTCATATCTGATTGCTGTTCAGTAGCTGTCCTGGTCCCTTTCCCTGGACATCAGTATTGTTGTGCACAGTAAATCAATACTGAGTTATTTATTTATTTACTTACTTACTTGCTTGCTTACTTACTTACTTATTTATTTATACTGCCCTTTTCCAAAATGGAGTCAGGGCGGTGTACAGGGCATTAAAAAACAAAGAATACAAAAGTTAAAATAGATTAAATTTAACACACCCAGACATACAAAATAAATAAAATCCCCTCCCTCAGTCCAGACCGGCTAATGTGAAGAGCCAGGTCTTCAGCTCCTTATGGAATGTACGGAGGTCAGGGGCTGTCCGCAGGTCCAATGGCAGCTGGTTCCACCAAATTATGATACTATATACCATCCCTATGTTTTATGTTGAGTTTCATTTCCTGTGTTACTATGACTCATCTTTGTACTGATCCTTCTTGAACTTTTCATAGTACATTTCATTTTCACCATCTGAATACTTAATGTTGACATAGAGAACACATTGTTTACCCTTAATTCTAGTTAATTGGTAAAGTGGTTTAAGAAGTCATGATATCATTGGATAATTTTCTGCCTAATCCTGTTTTTGGCTAATCAGGAAATAGCTTTCCCAGTGTATTCATGAATTCACCTAACAGTAGTTGCTTCTAATGTTTTTCCCTCTTGGATGAGTTTAGACACTGCTCTAGTGTATGCATGTCTGATTTCAGTTTCCTCTATGGTTACCATGAAAGTGGTGAAATGTTTAATTTCATTTGGGCATATATAAATATCATAAATATAGATATGATTTTATTTCTGCATGTCATTGTTCCTTTAACCCAGAGTAAGGTTTTCTGAGTTACCAGTTGATCTAAACCAGCAGTCCCAACCTTTATGGCTTGGTGGAGGGGAGAGGGGAACTGGCTTGTGCAAGTGGAGGGCCACCACACATGCGCATATGTGCTGGCCTGCTAATCATGCAAGTCAAACTGCATCTCACTCATCTGTAGCCCAGCCAAGTAAACAAAGAAACAAACAAGCTTCCTTGATACATGTTTACTGAAGACCGAGGTCAAGCACAAATGAGTCCTTAGTAGTTGCAAAGTCAGCACAGGGAGCTACTGCCTACTAGCACTGTAAATAGCCATAGCCACACCCACAGCCCAGCCTCACCCATGTATCCAGCGTCTCAGTCTTCCTCCCGGTTTCCGGCTGCTTCACAATCAGTGCCACTCAGCTGTTCCAGCTGCTTCGCAGTTGGCACCAGGTAATTAGGCAAAGGCATGCAGCCGCATCACAATCAGCGCCAGTCAGCTGGTAAGGAAGAACGGGTAGCGTTGGCCTCGTCACGGGAGCGACTGGGATGCCACCCAGCTGGGCAGCCCGCCATCTGCTGGACCCATGACATTCCTGCAGCTGTTTCTGCCTCCCCCCACCCTTCCCCTCAGATATGGCAAGCCGGTCAGGGCTTGACACTGCGTACATGTATGCTGAATGGTTGCTTGTGCAAGTTGAGCTGCACATGTGTGCGCTGAACCACCGCTTGTGCAAGTTGAGCTGCGTGCATGCGTATCGGCCCACTGCTTGCGTATGTCAAGCTGGTCATGTGTGCACTGGTCTGCTGCTTGCGCAAGTTGACCTGCACATCTGTGCACCAGCCAGTCTCTTGCGCAGCCTGGTTCTAAACAGGGCATGGCCCTTACGTAAATACATACTGCAATTGTGCTTTTTATTTCTGTTTCTCTTTTTAGTCCCTTTCTGAAGTAGATTTCTAACTGTGCTCTTTGTGTATAGATATGCAAAGCCTGGAGAAGCTACTGAAAGATGCCATTGTATATGGTCAACCTCGCACCCACAGGCCATGGAAAAAAATTCTCATCATTGTTGAAGGCATATACAGGTAGCCTATGACACCATTCCATTGATGTTCACCATATTCACTTGTTCATTTCTGTTTTAAGGCAAAATGTAACGAAAGCCAAAATATAGGATTTTTACTACTTGATGTTGGCAGTTCTCTTTAATATAGCAGTAATATGCATGCTTGCCCCAAGCAGCACTAATATCAGTAAATCTACTTTTACTTTTAAGCGATGCATCAGTAGAGTCTGTTTTACGTGCAGACACATGGACATTTTGGGGGATTCTGGCGAAATGAATGTTTCAGTATTTTCAACAGAAGCTGGTTCTAGAGATTATAAAATTAATCTTTATTAAATATTTACAGTTAAAAACAAGTTGCATTCTCAGTGCGGTATGCATACACAAAACATATATAACGACCGAAGGGTGTAATATCCCTCCCTATTTGTTATATTGTAATCACATCCTGGCAAATCTCTAGTCTACAGTCAGAATTCAATATCCTCTACTATTCTTAACATTTAACGTAATATATTCCCCTTAGACTTTCTATATAACATAATACTATATTCTTAATCTATTATAATCAAATATATCAGTCTGAATACTTTATGTTTCTATCATCAGTCTCTACCTTGGAATCTTTTAATCATGGTTATTAATTTAAAGCTGTCCATTTCTGAATCCATTGGTACCAGCGATCACAGATTTTATAAAATTTTGATTCATGTTTGTTCTTTAAGATGTAAGTTAACCTGTCAAGCTCCGCACAATTTAAGATTTTATTTATCAGAAGCTGTTCTGAGGGTAAATCCGTGTCTTTCTATTTTTGTGCCAAGATTATTCTTGCAGCTGTAGTAATATGGACGAATAAATACCAATCTAACAGAAGCTGGTTTTAATCACATCCTTTCCACAAACCAAAAAATCTACTGGTTTTGTTGAATTTAAAATATTAAGTACGGTAACCATTTTTAAAGTGATGGTATTAAATGTCCTTGCCTTGTAAAGTAGCTGACATACTGATTCTTAAATATTTGTTACATGGAAAGGTTTACTAAGTTCCCTGACTACGTATAAACCTAATATATATGGCTGCAAAATAGCCTCTCAACTTTTGGAAATAGATGACCCTACTCAAAATTTGATTCGTGGATTTTAGTCACTGGTGTTTCCTTTTCCAGTTGAGGCCTATGGCTCCGTGCCCATGTAAGTCCTTTGCCATTTTTTTCATATAGAAGCAGAAAGGTGTGTTATGGATAAGTGTGTCTACTGCGATGATTATAAGAAAATATTAGATGAACCATTTTTAAAGATGATGTTGGCATTATTAGGAGATTCGCAATTTGATTTGTGTTTTTCTGTATCAGCATGGAGGGATCCATAGTCCGACTACCTGAAGTAATTGCTCTTAAGAAAAAATACAAATCTTACCTCTACGTGGATGAAGCTCACAGTATAGGAGCACTGGGTCCCAATGGCCGGGGTGTAGTTGAGTATTTTGGACTTAACCCTGAGGATGTGGATATTATGATGGGGACATTCTCTAAGAGCTTTGGAGCTGCTGGAGGATACGTTGGAGGCAAGAAGGTAAAAAATAGTTATTGAGAATTTGAATAATTGTAAAGGGGGAGGCTTCTAGCTGTAATGTTAGCAATTTATTGATTTCAGAATGTCAAAGCTGGCCATTAGAATCTCAGGTTAAAAGACTTGTTTTTAAAAAGCTTTGCATACATTTATTGAAAGTCACAAAAGAACCAGATAAGTGGCTTTGTACTATGCTTTTTTTCTTTGTACTCTTTTCACAGAGTGTTCCTGTGAAAAATACATAGCTCAATAAGTATTTATTTACTGCCAACATGTTAAAAATTTAAAGCTAGAAGATTAGTGACAGTAGTCTGTTCTAGCTGCTAGTTATCTTGTTCCACAAATAAAATATAAATATAGTAAAATAAAATATTGCTGTTTAAAGCTTTGATAATTTTGCTTTAATAAATGTTTCCTCTTAAATGTATCATGATAGTGGTATTACCTACTTACTTTTAATATTGTATAATGTAGTAAGTTATAATGAAATAATATAATGAAGTTATAATGAATAATATAATGAAGCCCTAGTACAATTTTCATATTTCAATGAAAACAAGGCTTTATACTTAAATACTTAACTATTCCTGTACACTTTGCTTTTCTCCTATCCTCATTTCACCATTGGCTTGTCATATTTTCAATTTTATGTGCTTTAGTTAACCTCTTTTGTTGTTAACCAAAGACCATACAAAGTCAGCTCAACAGCCCTTTCATACCAGTTCTTCTATATTGCATAACTTCAAAAGATGCATCCCATGAGGCTGCAGCCATCTAAAAGTTGGAACATTTTGGTGTTATCTGGGAAATTGATGTACTGGGAAATGGATATACATCAGTTACTTCAAACTCATATTGCCAAAAAAATAGAAATTTCTTGTGATACATTGGCACATATTGACAGTAGTGAGAGTGCTTTATTCATAAAAATGGAAAGATATATTAATTCCCACAATGGAAGAACTGTTGGAGAAACTGATGGAATAGCAGGGATGGCAAATTAACTGTTTTAATCAAAGACAGGAATACATCTGACTTTTTTCTATCTGGAAACCACTTCTGGATTTTGTGCTTGAGTTAGGGAAAAAAATAAAGCCTTGACTTTGGGATTTACTGACTTTTTTCTCTACAGAAATAGCTAGTATATATTGAGCATATAAACTGAAATGTTGAAGTTGTAATGTTATTTTATACTACTGTGCTGAAAAGAGTTGGAAGTTAATATTTTTTCTCCTTTTTCCCACTTCATCCTACACTTTTCTATTTCCCCTTTTCCCCTTTCCCCACTATTTTTAGTTTCATTGGTATTTTGTACTCTCATAAGTAATAAAAGTATATTTTTAAAAAATCTTGAATTGTTATAGTATAGCAATAGCACTTAGGTATCGTCTGAAATTTTTAGAAATTATATCAAGCTAAATATGCTTTGAACAAAATTCTGTTGAAAGCACTATATAACAAATTTAAGATAGATTCATACAGTTGAACCTTGGAACCACAATTTGTTCCATAACTTTGGTTGTGAACCAAGTTGGTTGTGAACCGAAATAAACGTTCCAGTTGGTTGTATGGAAATATGATTGATCCGTTCCAGACCCCTATGAACTGTATTTTTTTAAAGATTTTGAAGCACACAAATAGTTAAATATGCCACAGAATGCACCCTAACAGTAACAGTAACAGCCTGCTCCTCCCACACGCAGCTGACCAGTGCTGATTGACAAGCAGCTGAAGCACCCACAGCTGACTGGTGCCGACTAAGAAGTGGCTGGAACAGGAGGAGGAGTAGGATGGCTATTTTACAAACAAAATGACACGGAAGAAAAAAATCGCCATGGCTGTGTTAAGTTGCCAGCTGAGGATTTGTTTGTGAACCAAGTCAAACATTTAGCAGATTTTTTTGGTTGCAAACCGAGGTTGGTTCGCAAACCAAGTCAAACATTTAGCAGATTTTTGGTTGCAAACCAATTTGGTTGTGAACAGAAGTGGTTGGAAACCGAGGTTCCACTGTACTTCAGTATGCTTAAATCATATTAATGCCATATAATAGACACTATAATAGAATTCAGCAACGTGATGTCATACTTTGGATGGAGACCTGTTATGATCAATCATGGAAAATTCAGATATTGATCTATGTATTAAGAACTCAAGTTTAAAAAACTTGGAAATATTCTTCAATGTTTTTTTCTTCCTTTTGAATATTTCTTGAAAATTGTCGAGATAATTTTGCACTAAGGTACAGGAAGACATTAATTTTGAATTATCCCTCACCTTCTTTTAGCATAAAGTTTTAAAATAATTAATACTGCATATGCAAAAATGCTATAAATCAAATACATAATAATCTATTTTGTTAGAGTTAACGATTAACAGTGTCTTATAATTTTCAAAGTATTAATCCAGTTCTATAGAATTCATTCCTAAAACCATTTGGCTAACTGCAATGATGGGTGTATTTTCACAGAACCTTAGTTAATACCATCAACTAAGTGAATTGTCTTTTCACACCCTACTTCTTTTCTGTTCCAAGATACTGTTTCAATAAACCAGTTCTAATTTACCAGTTACGAAGAATATATTGTCTAATAATTTGGTATATTTGGTTTACCAGGAGCTGATTGATTACCTTCGTGTCTACTCGCACAGTACAGTGTATGCCACATCATTTTCCCCTCCAGTTCTTCAACAAATCATTGCATCAATGAAGTGTATTATGGGTGAAGATGGCACAACACTTGGTGAGAGTCAGTCATTACAGTAGTTGTTTTGTTTTGTTTTGTATCTGTGCATAAGGAAACAGATTTTCTAGCTTTGGCACAAATAAGGGAACAACTTTTTCCAGGAGCATGAAGAAAAGAATAGGTCTATATAAAGCATTTGAAAGAGGCACTTCACAAAGAATAATAAAATAAACTGCTCACGAAGCTGCTCCCTGTTGCCTTTGCATCTATCTCTCGGCACAGCAACTACATTTTTCTGGCTGTTCAGAAGCAGTATTGTCTGCACATGTATACCTGTGAGCAACTAAATGGCAGAGTGCAAAGCAATTTTATGAGTCTTGCAAAGGAAACAGCTACTTTAATGCCTCTAAGAGTGATTTTGCAAAAGCACCTTTCGAATGCTTTGCTAAGCCCTAGAAATAATTCATTAAGCATAATGAATCCATCTTCTAACAATTGTGCTATAGAAATCCATAGACTATTCAGATTTTTCAGAACATATATGAAGTACCTTTTGTAATTGTTAAAGCAACCATATCATTTTTAAGTCTTATATGTCAGTATCAAAAGCTAATTCCAGCTGTCTTCACATGCTCTGTGAACAGGATATACAGGTTGGAGACAGTTTCTGAAGCTGCCATACAGTAAAACCTTAGTTTGCGACCGCAATCTGTTCCCGGACTTCAGTCATGAACTGATTTGGTTGCATTTTGAAGCAACACTGCGCATGTGCAGACAATTCTACGCATAGATGGAAGGGGTCGCCATGTTTGTCACCATCTGAGTTTTGAGTTGTGAACCGATTCAAAACGCGGGTGGAATTTTTGGTCAGAACCCGAATGGGTCGCAAACAGGAGCATTTGCGAACTGAGGTTTCACTGTATATGAAAAAGACATAGCTGCTTTAACAATTGAAAAAGAGGCATTTAATATACACCCTTATGAATTCCAAAACTCTATTTGCAAAGATGCTGCGCAGCCTTAGTTATCAGGTTGATTGCCTTGGGTATTAATGGAATGTGGAACTGAATATCCAAGTCTTTTTAAAATGGATACTGTGCCAAGATTCAAGATGGATTTAAGTAAACGAATGCACTTTTTACTAATAGAAACTGGAGTAACTTTGCCAGCTTTCACACAATTTGAGTAATTCTTCCTACCCAGCTATATTCAGGATGTTAAAAATACTTGATTCATATTAATAGGATTATATGGGATGATGTGTAAAGCATTGGATTTAACACAAGAGGCCTCTAAACTTACAATTTAATTAAAACTACCCAAATTTTTCTATTGGCCACTAGATGGCACTATGTATGAATGTTGTTAAAACTTTGTCTTAATCTTTTATAGAAGACTGTTTTAGAAAAAGATAAATTTATACCTTTTATCCCCTTTATGGATCGCTGCCTTGCCGCGGCAAAGGGGCTTGCGTAGCGCAATGAAGTTATGAGCTATGCCGTGCA
>JANHFR010001967.1:29789-42847 GCA_032468015.1 Mimophis mahfalensis | reverse complement strand
CTGAAGTCATTACTCCTTCAGTCCTCACTGAAACTTGCTAACTGTTTTACTTTGTTTTGTTTTAGGGTCTTCTGGGTTTTCTTCATCTTTCCTTTTTTGATTTCACTGTTTTCTTCTCCAACTTATAAAATAGTAACACAGTAACAAGAGCATCATAGGACACAATGTGTTTTAAATACTGCAATAGATTATGCTGCTATTTTTCTGGAACTTGATATGCAAGAAGAGAAATCTGAGAATGAGACATAGAGAAGTCTAAGCTCAAGCTCAAAGCATCCAAGTTTGAAGTATATATCAAGGAGATCATTCTTGATCCAGAGATCCACACATTTTGTTGTCTTAGTGTTTAAATGGTAAGGATCACCTAACTGCTGCATTTTCTATCACTTATGCTTTTTTTCCTATTGACAATGACCTTATGTTTGTCACATCAAAATCAGACCAGCTTGTAGAGAAGAGATCATTGTAATTTGTCTGAATGAGGGTCCAGAAACTATTTAAGTAACCTGTTTGACTTATTATTCCAAAGGAGGTATTAATGATTTATCACCCAAAATACAAATACTGGTTGCTAAGCAACTGATTTATACAACATACCCATGTCTATATCCAGATGTGATGGTTGTCTTACAATCCTTTTTGTGGATGTTACTCTTATTGCCTTTTAGATCATAACCATCTGCTAACTGGCTTTTATCCTTTTTGGTGGTATTCCCTTTGGACAGGCATAGTTAGAAGGTTCCTCTACCTTGGCAAAAGATGGTTAACACTATATATTACCTAATTCTGGGCTGTTGCAATTGTTTATGGATAAGCTTCAGTCCTTTGTGAATCTCAGATTCAGACAGTAATTCATGGCTTGTTGGGCCACACTTAAGATTATGATCTGATACATCTTGATTATTTATCCTACTTTCAGAAAACAGCTGGGGCAAAGCTGCAATATTGCCATGCAGAAGGTGGCTGTTAATGCTATCTCTGGTAACCATTAAAGGTGTTGGATAACTACTGTTGTGCTGATATAATAGTGAAAATAACACCTCAACAATTTCTGGATGAAACTTGAAAGTGGTATAAGTGATTAAGGGAGAAAATGGCCTGAACTGTCATATTTAACATTTTTCAGATAGATATATAATGTATAAAAATGCAAATAAAGTGCTACAGCTTTTTAAAAAACAAAATAGTTGAGCATTCGTGAGTAAATCATCATGCAAAAGCAGATTCCAATGACAAATGGGATTTCTCTTTATTTTCACATATCCGGAAGATCTGCTGCTGAGGCTCCCACAACCTTGTAAAACAAGGTGCACAAGAATAAGAGAAACAAATGGCAACAGTTTACGGTGTGAACTTGTATGACGTTAAAATTACTCTGTGTTTATGGTAGTCGGGTTTGAGAAAGTGGGTTGCTACATTTAAGCAGGAGTCACTGTAGGCTGGTGTTTAGAACTGAGCTATATACCACGGCATCCAGATGCTCAGTCCAATTCAGTCCGCATGGTAATCGTGATGAAGGAAAATAGGATTTGGGAAATCTGCCTGTCAGCTTTCAGCCAGAATTGGCCTCTTCTTTACTTCCAAAAGAGAAACACCATGGATGAGCCCTGGTGGTGCAGTGGTCAGAATGCATATTGCAGGCAAAGTGCCTGCAGCCTGGAATTCTATCCTGATAGGTTCGAGGTTGACTCAACCTTCTGTCCTTCCAAGGTCGGTAAAATGAGGACCCAGGTTGTTGGGAGCAATATGCTGGCATTGTCAACCACCCAGACAGTGCTGTAAACACTATGGGGTGGAATATAAGTCTTAAGTGCTATTGCTATTGGTATATCCTTTAAAAATATTGATAGTCTCTTACATGCAAACTGAGCGTATTTCTTCCCCACAAATGCTGCATAAAAAGGAGCAGGTCTGTGTGGTTGTTCCCTCATCCACAGCTCTGGTCTTCCTCCACAACTTCTTTCCATAACACATAGGGCCTTTTCCCATTGCGGAGTTAATGCCCTCTACCATCTCTGAGGTAGCAGAAATATAATAGCATAATAGCGCTGACCTCCATCCTTCCTTGATTGCCTCTGTTGAGTCAAACCTATTGGTTGATTCCTTTGCTACCTTCTTCTGCATGACTCAGCCTGCAGAAAGACATCCCCTAATATACAGAGTTGGAAGGGACCTTGGAGATCTTGACCCCCTGTTCAAGCATCTGTACCATTCTGGACAAATGGTGGCCCAATCTCTTCTTTAAAACCTCTAGCGGTGGACCATTCACAACTTCTGGAGGCAAGTAATCATAGTACTGCAGCAGGAAACATGGGCAGGGGAGAGTGGAGGCTCATCTGTGGACTTCTTCCCTTCTTTCACTTTATTTTCTTGCAGCATGAGCTGAATAGAAAACATTAAAAACCTAAGGAACCTGAATCACAAGCAGCACTTTTCCTTAGGAATTCTTTCCTTTTCCTTTCTTCCTGCATATTCTTCCATCCTCTAGTAGTTCCATAGGCAGGGCAGGGAAGAATTGGTTATATGTACAATCTTATGTCAGGCTGCTTCCTAAGATATTTCACTATTATACTGTTTCATGCTGTTTGAATACTTAGGTTTTTTTTCTTCAATTCTAATCACTGTTGTATCCAACTCTCCGGGAAAGTATGAGTAGAATAGCAGTAGACAAGGCTGGCTAGAGAGGCAGTAGGGAGGCATGCCCCCAGCAATGTGGAATGGGCAATAAGTAACACTAATCTTTGCTTTGTCACCTGAATTCACACAATAGGTGCCACAGAGTAATATTTGACCCATCTTGCAGTGGTCCCTGCAGAAGGGAGATGTCACCACTACTTCATCTAAGGACTATATATTCATGCACCAAAACAAGATAAAGGGCAACTGAAATTGGGTATATTGCAGTTGATGTTCATGGTTAGATGTTAGCCTATATTTAAACTAGCAAATCCACTCTGGGTTCATGGCTGTCAGGTTTCTGGGGTATTAAAAAGGAATTAGATGAATCTAAAGAGTTTTGGGCTACCAGTAGGGTTTATTGAGCTGTTTACTACATCCAGACAGAATAATTTTAGGGTTGATCTGAACAAATATAATACTTCATACACTTTTTAATGGTTTTTCTTAACTTCCTTTCTTCTCAGTCAGAACTTTGTCCCTAGTATTATTTTTTCCAAGGAATCTATGTATACCCTTTAAATTAATAAGCCCACTTGCTTACTAAAACTCAGTATCCCGTCCTGACATAAAGATCCATTACCAACAATGCTTGCCTGTGAGGCTCAGGGTTATCTGGAGTCCAGGTCCAATGAGGAAATTCACAACTTGTCAACAAGGGTGGGAATCTGTGAGTTACAACTGCCTGGAAGGGGTTGGGACTGTCTACTTCTAGTGTATCCAGTGTTGCTGGTATCAAAAGCACCTTACACTCTGGAGAAGCTTTACAATTTCATTTGGTCAAGAAAATGATACGGGATGAATTTTATTTTTATACCAGCTAATTAAGATTCTGTGCATTTCTATTTAAGCAATTTTTAAAGTATTGTATGTATATTGTTCCTTCATAATTTTATTGGTTATTTCAATATACTTTTGAATAAAGGTTTAATAGCATTTATGAGAAAATCTTTATCTGACTATAGATAAAAGCACTTTATTTCAAATTGCATGTTTGTGATCGACATTATTTGGTTGTTATTTTGCTCGGTCATTCAGTTGATTTTGAAAAGAGACCGTACGTTACATTGCCAAATGCTGCATCTTTAGGGAACTGAATCTTATTAACATGATCATTAAGGATCCAGAATGTGCTACTGTTTGCTCTCCTGTGCATTTTAATTTTAATGAATGAATCTCAGAGTAAAGGAACGCTCCAGTGTTTCCTTTCAGAAATTAAAGCTTCTGTTTTAGATTGGATAGAGATCAGCCCTTTTTTCAGAGCTTTTCTTAATGCAAATTTTCCCTGGTGGAGAAGTGGGTCTTTTAGATACAATCCTTCAATGGCAGGATGAAAACGCAGTAGTCCTCAAGATCCTTCTGAATTAGAATCATCCACAATCTCTGTTTACTGGATTAAAACCTCTGTCTGAATGGATAGGAGTCGTAATCCAAAAACTACAGAAGGGCATCTTATTCTAATTGTCTAGCCCAGTTCAGTAGAATGAAAATTATGCGTCAGTCTATCCCCAGATTTTCTCTTGTATTATATTTATTGTTTGTAATACTTCATATCTTAAGGAATGGAGATATTCAGGATGCCGAATGGGACTTGGCTCTCAGAGGTTGTTATGTATGAAATGCCAAAAGGGATGGAAGATTTCAGGTTCTTCTGTTACAAATAAACTCTATTGTTACACTCTGTATGCTTCTGCCTCATTATTCTGCATTTGAAAATGAAAAATGTTAATCAGTTTTAGACTGGAAACTGGAAATTCTCCGGCATAATGGTGGACAAGCAAAAATGGTACTTTTAAAATATTTTAAGGAGGGAGGAGATTAAAGATTGATGGAACTATGACACAGGTGAAACTTTCATTCCCTTTAAGGGACATTGGTGGGCTTCAGAGTGCCCAAGAATGATACATATTGTCTAAGGTTGCCCACCCCAGTTCATTTATAGAGTACACTATACTATTATGAACTGCTATTCCGTCAGTCTGTTGTTCTACCGTTGTGTTGGACAACAGCAAGCCTATCTATAATATCCATCATCGAAAATGGATACATATGGTCCCTTTTCTTAGTGCATTTTATGTTATGATACTCCAAGAAGCCAATAAAAGAAAAATAGATGTCTCTTGTGTATGTATGGAACATTGCCATGGTTTTTACTAGCTGGAAACAGTTTATATTAGGAAAGTCTTTTATTTATTTTGCTGCAGAAATCCAGCTGGCCTTTTGCTGCAGGCTTGTGTGAAAGCCACACTCCTCACCAGTTTGTCTTTAAGCAGGTTACTCTCACAGCTGGACTGCAGCCATGCACAGGGACAAGCATTTGAAGCTGAGCCAAGCTTAGTCTGTCAATGAGGGTCAGTCAGCCCCACAGGGCGCCTTCAGCGAAGAATGCAAAGCACTCCCGATTGGGACCAAGTAAAGAGCGTGAGCCAGCATCTAAATGTAGCCAGCATCAGATTTCAAAGTTCTCTGTAAGACTACAAAGCAAGATCCAGCTGCTTAGGAGAGGGTGTGTATTTAAACAAGATGCTATTGAAAAGTTTGATGACAGACCCAAAAAGAAACCCAAACCTTGTCTGTAAACCAGGCGTTTCTCAAGAGAGTATAGGGTAATGGCTTTCGGTTGATTTACGTATATTATGTAGCTGAAAATCTTTGCAGAAAGGCTGTAATGGGATCTTTTCCAGGCTGTTAAGTTTCTTTCTAGCTGATTGTTAAATGCTCCAAATATTATAGCTGTCCCCCATCCCCTCCTGTTATAGCTCCATACCATTCTTGCCCTTGTTGTGTCATTGGTACAAAAAACAATAATAAAAGAAATCCAAAATAAATGATTAGTCAACTGAACACTCAAACCATATTGTGGTATCAATGTAAAGAAATGCAATATTGTCATCTCTATTTCTGCCTTAGGAAATTGATACAGCTCTACACGTACACAAGTAAAGTTGGAGATCAGAGAGACCGTGAATAAACAAAGTTAAAAAGACAAATTAATAGTAAGAAATTGTAGTCGCTACAGAAAAGGCAATCACAGGGTTTACACATTGCAGGGGGGAACAAACCATAATTATAGCCTTGCATGAAGGCTATGGTTGCTTTGAGGTGCACATTAGTGCTGCTGTAACTTCATTGTGGGTTAAGGGAAACGTTTTGTGTTGATTCATCTGCTCTGATTTTGCTGGCAAGTTGAGTCAAATGACAGCTGCTTCGAAAAATCTTTGTGGATTGAAGAGACTTCTGTGGGTTCGGTTTTCTGCCTTCCTGCTCATTCATCTTTAGAAAACCAGAATGGAAGATAGCACTGCTGTATTCAGAACCGAATTTGCGGTATTTCCTGAGTTTGGAACTGGTATCCTAAGACAGGCTTTAGATCACCCCATCCCAACCTGTGCCTTTTTACCTCTGAAATTTGAGTAAAGGAAACCCAACAGCTTTCTGGCCTTTTCCAAAACCTCACATCGACAGCTATATTCCTTCTGGAAGCTCCAAATTGGCCAAATAACAGGGAGGATTAGTCAGGGCAATATATGCTGCCCCACCTTTTTCAGGGGGTGAACATCCCCACCCCTTCCCCATTTATTGGGAAGGCTGCCTGGACAGAAGGCTTTCTTTGTAGCTTTTGCATACTGTATCTACAAAAACAGCAGACCACAGCATTTGCTTTATGATCCCACAGAGTGCCTCATTAGCTATACAGAAATAAGTGGCTTAAAATATTCTCAAGTGACATGATGGGTTTCTAGGGCACTTTATTTACCAAGTCCTTACAGGCTGTTAGCTTTTCTATATTTTTCCAAGACTGACTTTTGTCTCCAAATTCAGCAGAACCTCTGTAGGGAAAAACTTAACACAGGCTTCTCAAAACTCTGAGCAGCAGCTCCCTAGTGATTGCAAAACATTTTTAAACCAAATCAAGCAATGCAGGAAGCAAAGCTTGGACAAAGTACTGCCCGCACTCCTACTATGCTTGGGTAAGCACACAGCAGATGCATAAAGTTAAGGCAAGGAGCTACCCTAATTGAGTGTAGAGATGACTAAGCTCACCTATGATGTCTTCCCTTCTGTCAAAATAATCCACCAATCCCAGCAACACTGGAGTGGGGCACGTTGTAGAAGTACTGTACATGGATTAGCAAATATTAATATTTTTTTATATTTACCTAACAGTACAAAATGAAAAAGATTTTGTTGGTTGGGAGGAAGAAAACTAATGACCAATTGTACAATAATGTACATAAAACCAAAAGTATAATGAAAATGTTGTCTATTTTAATTGTTTGGTTATTTCTTTCCCAGACTTGACTGCAATACAATAAATCATTTAACTGAGGTTTGCCCAAATTCTTTCTTCACTTTAGGTGACAAGGGTGCAATTGTTTGGAGAACCTCTTGTCATCCTGTAAATGAATACACATTTATGAACAAGTCTTGCTCATTTTAAGCAAGTATTATTTATTTATTTATTTAATCGAATTAGAGATAGCACATTTCTCCTTGGTTTTATATATCCCTCAAAAATTATCCCCAATTCCACATAATTTGTTCTTGTTCTCAGTGAATTTCTTAGCAACTACCAACTTTGGGGCATATACCTTACTGAGGTGTAAAATCGCCCAGTCCAAAACCTGGAACAAAAACCAGTATAAGTCTTAATACACTCTGAAAAAAATATTTTCTCTGTTAAATATACTTCAGAGAACTAGGTTTAGACACTGCAGTCTCAGTAGAGACTTTAATTACAAGTCTTCATATGACTCCACTGTAGTAATGTATATCTCACAAAGCCATCTGTCATATTATTCACATGCATTGGATTTACATCTGGGAAGTGGTGTCAACTGACAGCAGAATTGCCGATGAGAGGTCTACCTAATGGCTGCAAATGAATTTTCCAGATAGTGATTTTGAACTCCTAAAACACTGTGCTCTCCTTTTTTTAGGACCACTGATTTGTTCTTCCAAAATGTAAGAACATAAGCAAAATTAGACCCACTGCAGCTGTTTCAAGAAGCTGACAGCATTAAACACACATTATTATAAATTCAAGCTCTAGTATATTAGGCCTTGCTGCCATCATGTGGTCATCCAAAAACTTAAAACTCTTTGAGGCCAACTGCTGTTTTCTATCAGGACCAACACTTTATAAAACCAAATTATTGTTTTCAAAATCAAAACAAAGATTAATAGAGAAATAATGAGGCACTTTGGAGTAACAAGACGTGTTGCATGAAAATTCAAAAGCAACAGCTTACTTTTAAATGACACATTCTTTCCTTATCAGCGTTTGGCTATATTGGGTTATAAAACCATGTATACATTTCTTCTTAAATTTAGGATCAAACTCAAGTAAACAAATTAGACTAAAAGAAAAGCTAATCTTGCATTTTCTTGGAATATTATCTATCACAGAGTGAGTAAAAGAGAAGACCACATAAAAAGATAAGTTATCCCATACTCTTGCTTGCACAGAAAGCAACGTTACTGTTTTTTTCCTCTCTCATCTCTCACCAAAAAAACATAAAGGAAGCAATCAACTTTTAAACACAAATCCTATATGTACAACTACTACTAGCCCCACCTACAAGCAAGAACTCGATCTTCCTAGTAGGAGAGCAGCAATTTTTGAAAAGTAAAAATAAAAAGCTGCCCTTGTGTAATGATGGGTCTTAAATATAATGCTTATGTTCCCGTTAGTTAAATCCTCACAAGTTTCAGATAGCTTCTGAATTAAGATCTTCTCTATCCATGAAGAGTCGGAACTTTTCTGCCCTTTGCTTTAAAGCTCTTTTGATTTCTTTACTCAGATAAGAGAACTGGTACCTCTTCTTTAAGTTACGTTTATTTAGCAATACAAGGTATATGTACATTTATGAGAATCCCACCTTTGAAACCCATGAAATAGGAGCCCTGCACAGGCAGGGGAGGGTTGGAACCGGTGCTGCTCAGTGGCCTTTGGGGCCATCCTGCTTGTCACAATAGTGAAACAGGATAAGAAAGAAGAGACAAGAAGTGAATCAGTTCACACGGCAGAATCTTTGTGCAGAGACTCCGCAGTAGCCAGCATTAAAACAATCGGGCTCCATAGCCGAACGTCTGTTTAATACCCTCGAAATAATAACGTTGCCAGCCCTCTTTTGTTCGTTCTTCTTCACTGGCTGGGATACCCTTCCCTTCTAGACAGACTTCTGTTTCATCACCCTTGTCAACGAAGGTCAATACGATAGTTGCAAAGTGTCCTAAGAGAGCCAAATAAATTTCACAATCAGTCATGTAGCACCATTGTGGGACATCCATGAAAACTAATGACACACTGATTTGGTGACACAGTTGTTGAAGTCTACCTCCAGAATAAAGATTATGAAATGCTTAGACCTTACAGCAGTCAATGTTTCATTATGATGACAGAGATTACCAGGAATGGAAGAGGGCATTTATCTAGCCAAGCCCTATGAGGCTGGCACTTTTTTGTTGTTGTTATCTGCATTCAGAATAGCTTTATCTGCATTCCACCATCTCCACTTAGACATCTCTTGCTATGATATTTGCAGAATAACTTACCCTCTGGCCAGGACTTAAATCTCCATTTCATAGCGATCTGCTTTGCAGAAACCTAAAAAAGAAAGAGAATTTATTTACCAAGGAAATATTCATGTGGATATCCCAAAGGGGAGAGATTTCATTGGAAAGCCAGTGTTACCTAGGTAAAAGGTAAAAATATCTGGTCCTGCTATAAAGTGTCTCTGAAGTGTTTTAATTGCTGGACACATGCAGTGCTAAAGCATTTCCCTTAGAAGAGGAAAAGCATCACTCTCAGATTGCTCAGCAAAGTAAAGCCGCATCTGAGTTGAAATCCCTTGCTCTGCACTACTTAATAAAAAGCACACGCTGCTTTGACTTTACGGAAATCAAGGACATCTAAATCTTGCTGCAACCCAGTGAATTTTCCTGGCAATGGCTTCTCCCTTCCTCTACCTTGAAAAATAAACACACTTTTTCCCTTTTGCTCTGTTCCCAAATGCACAGCCTGGTTCCAATGTAAACATGGTTTATAGGATCAAAACAAGCTGCTCCTTAATTTGCTACCTTCTTCCATACATTGTATTCCTCCTTCCCTGATTTTCCAAAGTCTGCACAGCCTCTACTCAAGAAATGAGGCCATGCCATGGTTTGCAACAAGCTTTTGACTTGTACAATACAGTTCAAAGCAGGAGGCAAGTGCGTAAGTTTAGGTGGCCGATAAAGAGCCCCAAGAGTTGGAGGGGCTCCATAGAATCATTCCCTCCTCAGCTATCGTAGCACTAGGGAATAAAATTTTAAAGCAAGTAGAGCCACATGACTCTAAGGGTAGACAAAGATAGTTGGACCCTGAGAAAACCCTGAAAAGACATCTACATCAGAATGTCTCTGAGCCATAAATTTTCAATTAAGCCCTTTGAAGAAGTCTGAATTGCAATTAACTTCTTTGCAACTCTTCATTCAAGCCACAAAGAAAGCCACGTGGCAAAACCTTTCTCTGTTTCTTCCTAACGTTCCTATTAGCTTCTGCCATCTTCCCTTTCCCCATTTTATTTTCACCTGTACTCTGTTTCTTACTCTTTCAATGGAGGCAGACTTCTTCAATTTCTCTCAGGCTTGTTCCCTTTAACTCAGCATAATATCCCTTTCCAAATACTCCCTATTTCACCTGGGATCCTGCATCTTCAGAAAGGTACTTCTTTTCCTCTCAACTTGAAATCTCTTTACCCTTTTCTTCCCAAGAAAAACACTTCTCTCTTTGCTTTTTATTCCAAGATAAGGGTGCCTTTCAGTGGGTTCAAGTACTATCTCTTAAGTATTGATGAATTCTGTTTGTGAATATACTGTTTCATCTTTTAAACCTCTTTTTGCCATTTTTTTTGCTTTAACTAGGTTTTTTTCTCTTTTGCTATGACCAGAAGCTTTCATGCCACATCCTAGTTTATTTTTTACTACATTCTGTACAGTATATGCCCCACTAATCTCTTCTCAAAATTATTTGCTTCCTCATCTTTCTTACTAGAGTGAATGGAATTCAATTCCTTATCTCTCACAAATATGAATGTATTAAATTTCTCATAGATTGTCAAATGTTGTTGATTCCCCTTCCCACTTTCTCCATCTTGCTTCCAGCTTATCTTGCAGTCTTTCTGTAGGCTGTCAAATACAATACTTGCAATTACAATATGCCAATTATTTAACAAGGGACACGATTGCTTGGTGATTAAAAGCATTGAGCTTGGCAGCTGGATAGCTGCCAGGCCTGGGTTTGAGATTCAAGTTCCATGCAAGTGTGATCTCCCATTACTTTGCCCAGCTCCTGCCCACCTAGCAGTTCAAAAGCATGCAAATGCAAGTAGATTAATAGGTAGCACTTTGGTGGGAGGGTATCAGCATTCCATGCTGGTCATATGACCATGAAAAATGTCTTTGGATAAGGCTGGCTCTATCAAACAGAGATGAGCATCGTCAAACCACGACTGGACAGGGAAATGTTTACCTTTACCTAATTATTTGACATAGGTTGCACTAATCTTTATTCATACAATTTACACACTTGGTGAGATCATGTGGGCAAGGAGATCATTGTCCAAAGGAAAGGCACTGTCCGACTTCCAAACAACATACAAAGGACCTACTGTTACTAGTGAACTTACTAATTCAATGAACTCGCCAGTGACGCTCCCATTTAACAGTTGGAATTTTCCTCCTTTATCAGCCTCCACAACCGCAGGTGAGTGAGTAAAAGCTTGCACCATCTATGAAAACAAAATCCAGTCTATTATTAGATTTTCTAGCTTCCAGGTAAGGACTCATCTACTGACTCTCACTGACTCTTTTAAGGAAGGTTAGAGCAGTTTCATGGATGAAGACACAGTAGCTCCTCTCATTTCTCATGGTATTTTCAAATCAGGGAAAGGATGTTTGAAATCAGGACCTTTTATTCTGAGACAATATCATTGCTGAGGAGACATAAAGTGGCTCTTTTTCTTGGAATATTCTGGAGGCATTTCTGCTATACCAAGTTGATCAGTGTCCTCTGACTATAACAGTAAGTAGGATACCCAAGGAGGGGAAGGAGAATGATAGCAAAGCATACTAAAAAGCATATATATTGGGCACAAAATGGCACAGAACTTCTGCAGAAAGTTCAGTATTAACCTACCTCTTGGGTAATGAATACTCTGAAGAGATCCTCTGGGCAGGTCAGGAAAATATCCTTCAACTTTATCTTGCAGGTAGGAATCTTAACTCCAACTGATTTAGATGCAGAACTGTTGCCAGCAACTTGTTCATTAATCTAAAACAGTATCACACATCACACAATTAAAATGCCTCTTAGTCGCTTCTGAGCTACAGCCATCCCAAAACTTCTCCAGATAAAAATAATGGCTGCAATACTTGCAACTGTGTGGCAGCAAAGATATGAACCTGCAAGTAATTTTGCTTCTGGGTGGAACCCACCAGTCCGTTAGCAAGCTATACCTGATAGCATACAAAACAGCCCACCTTTTGCATTGGCTACATAATTTGAATTATTCATATCGCAGAACATACAGTATATATATATATTCCAGAATGCAATCTTAAAGCTCAGGACAACTTTATAATACACTATTTAATATGTAATGTAAAGAAATCCTCTGTCTTTTGAGTGCCATTTAAGAAAAGGCACCAAGAAAAGAATCCTTTAAAATAATTTTGCTTAGACTTTCTAAACACCTATGATTTCAGACTAGACACTCTAAAGCTTACCTTGTGCTTCTCTACTTTATGCACAGGATAATTCTGTGACTCTGACTGTTCACCATTTACTGTAGGCAGAATCATCCCTTGGGTAAATTCTGAAAAATATTAAGAACCAATGTTCAGAAAACTACTACACAAGAACTTAAAAACGAATGCACATAAACCTGATCTCCAGAAAGCCAATTTAGGAATATCTGTAGAGCCACTGGGACTATTATGCTACATCTAACTGAGATAGGACACCTTTTGTATTCAGAGGTCACAACTTCAATTATTTACTTTTTCAGCTTCTAAAAGCTTTAAGTGATGCTCTATGAACATAACTTCAAATTCTCTTATGATTTAATATAAAAACCATTTCATTCCTATATCCATTCTTCTTTTCTTTTTAAAAGCTAACTTCAGCATAAAGCCCCTTTTGTGTTAATCTGTACCTGTTTTAAGAGTGCTGATGTAAGTTTCCATAGCGTTGCTGATCTGCTTTACACCTTCTTGCTTCATCAAGTACAGCAGGTTTGTATCTGGTTCATCTTTTGCAAGACTAACATTGATCTAAGAATAGGAAAAAAAAAAAAAAAATAAGATATATTGTCTAAATAGAACATGTCTGCTTTTAA
>JANHFR010001965.1:138415-150212 GCA_032468015.1 Mimophis mahfalensis | reverse complement strand
TCTGTCTCCAAGCTGTTAGTGTGGTGTGGCCTAAAAACATTGTCGGCCATTTTAAGTGTACCTCTAACAGCATACAATAATTAATGTTTCTTTAATGTGAGACTGTAATAATATTCCCAGAAGAATATAGAACCAGCCAATTAGACCAGCTTTTCTCCATGTGTTCAAGTAAATATATTGTTTTGCAAGTGACTCAAACCTCAAACAATACAAAATGAGCCAACTACTGTATACACTTGCTCAAAAATAAATTTTAAAAAAATGACACAGGGTCTCATGGCAGCTTGTTAACAATCTCTTGCCCGAGAATTTTATCATACCCTCAAGTTCAGCTTTAATTCCCCTTTCCCTTGGGCCTTTGGTGAGTTACCAAATTGGGTGGTGCAAGAAACCTCTCTCTGATCACTGGTCTTAAGCAGTGGAAGAGTTCTGGCAGATCCCTCCCCAGTTGTTCCCCAGTTGTTTTATATCTACCAAAAACAGTACAGGTCTGGCTCTCCCTTCTTCACAATTTATTTTGTTTTTGTTCAGAGAGTCCAGATGAGTTAATAGTAAGAAGCAGAGTGATTAGTGGCCAGGATTAACTAGGTGATGATGGAAGGTTTTATTATCCTAAAAGTCTTCAGTGAGAAAAATGGCTTGTACATTATGTTTGCTCCACTTAGCCAGCCTGGGATGTTGAAATCATACCTGGGCTCTCTCCTGAGCCCACATTTACTTTTATGAAGACAGCCAAGAGGGATTTTCCCCCCCTAATTGTGGTGTATGGAAATACAATATCCTTCTAAAATAGGGTTGCTTGGCTCATGGATGATGTTCTTTCAGGACCAAGGAAAAGCTTTTTACTTGTTAAAACTTTCTAGGATATTTTTCAAGCTGACAAATTGCTTGTTTCTTTATTTGATTTATTGATTTTATGCCACCGGTTTCAGTGATTTGACTTGCAAGCCATTTTATTCAAGGACATGGTTAGTTTTTCTGCTCTCTTGATAGCATTTGCTCTTGTAAATGCACCCAATATTTGAATGTATACTTACATTTAAATTGTTAGTTCTGTTTCCATTTTCATCCAACCTGTAACTTTCTCAGACAATGCTAGTGTTCAAAGTCTATCTCTCCAGTTGTGCAGGGTTTCGCTGCAGAGGATCCTGGTATTAATTTATGACTTTATAGGGCTAGTAGTTGATCAGAAAGAACTGGGTGAGCATAATTCTCCTACTTATCTATTCGTTCAGAAGAAAGAGATTAATACCACACATTAGGCAACCTACTCACTCTAGCCTCTATATCTATATTATGAACTATCTTTAACATTTCAATACTACATACTACATACAATTTACCTATTTCATAAGATAATCCCTTTCTGGGTTTAAGCTAAGCGCGTTTGTATGTAATGATTGTGATTGGTGTTTGTACCTAGAACTACTGGATAAGTTTAGATCTTAGCATTTTGAACCATTGGAAAATACAAAGATCCTTGTGTTTGTGTTAAGTTCGTTGTTTATATGTTCTTCACCTCTGTTGTTTGTCTTTTTGTTTCTGTTTGTCTTTTTTTCTCTTTTAAACTTGGTAAATAAAGATTATTTAAATAAAGATTTTTTTTTTTTAAAAAAGAAAGAACTGGGCTGAATTGTCCCATTAATTAGATCCCCAAAAGAATGCAAGGACAGCAGTGTGCCTCCAGCCACATCATATGAATGAAAAGAAAATTCATGCTGCAAAGTAAGGCACCATGTCCCAGTATCATCTGTATTTCCAAGAATGCTTCGGGTCATTACATGGCATTTTCAGAAAATGAAATGAATGGAATTGGCTGCAACATTACGTCTTTACTGGGAACTGGACCTACCTGTACTAAAATAGAACAAAAATAAGAAAAGGCAGTAGATAAAACGTTTACAGGAGAGCTCAGGGACGGCTAGATTTTAAATAAATTTACTGTAGTGCTTTTTATGTCCTCCTTAGCTCCCATCCTCTGAATGGGCAACGGTGTGGCTAGTAGTGATTTTGTGAGTTTTGGGCTGATAGAATCCAGAGCCTCTTTGTTTCCCCCCACCCTCAAACATAACATTGGGTTGGAAAGCCTAAAACACTAAAAATTTGTAAGATTTTAGTAATTTCTTTTGGATCATCATAAATAATGCAACTGCAGAGCCAACTTTACAGGTCTGCTATATCTTATCTACATCTATAAAAGAGACGTGTTCGGTGTCAGTGTTTGTGGGTATGTCCTGAATAGGCTGTTTCACCCATGCACCAAAATGGCCCAAACTTCATAGGGATCTACTTTGAACTCCAGAGATGAGAACTGGTTTTTTTTTTTCCAGGAACATGGCTGATCAGCCTTTGTCCCTGAAAAAAAGGTGAGTGGACACCCCCACAGTTCTATAGCAGAAAACCTATACTGAGTATGTGCAGAAGGTTACCAGGCAAGGCATGGAAATCAGAGGCTCTCCAGCCAATAGAGGCAAGCCATGCAAATTGGGCAAAGAATGCTGGGAATTGTAGGCTGCAGCATATGCTGCTTAGGCCAAAAATACCCGGGCAAAGCCAGGTTATCAGCTAGTCCTTTATACGAGCTGCGTAAATTAAGTAATGAGACTGGCAACGTAGGTTTGATCTGGCAACACTTGGGAGGCGGGACTTGGAGGGCAGCAGGTGAACATGTGATACGCCTTCAGTACGAGTTTGAACTCACTAGAGTCATTTGGTTGTCCATAGCGATTTTTTTCATGAAACGGTTTTTTCTAATGCCTTCTAAAAATGAGTGAGATCATTTTGAGCAATGGTGTGCTATCAGGTTTTGCTTCAGACTTGGGGACATGCAATGGAAACTTTTGCAAAACTTCAGTAGGCCCACAGAGACAGTGTTTTGTCAAGGGCCCAAGGCATTTTCAGAAGGAAGAGATTGAAGATGAACCACGCAACAGAAGCCCTTCTTCAAGAACCAATGAAAATGTCAACAGAATCTGGAATCTTGTGCATTCAGATCATTGGTTGACAGTCAGAATGATCGGGGAAGAGGTGAATTTTAGAATGCAATAGAAAAAACTGTTTCATGAAAAAAATCGCTACGGACAAACAAATGACGCTAGCGAGTTCAAACTCGTACTAAAGGTGTATCACATGTTTATTTATTTATTTATTTATTTATTTATTTATTTATTTATTTATCAAATTTATATGCCACCCATCTCCCAGAGGACTCGGGGCGGCTTACAACGTATTAAAAAACACCAAATATAAATATTAAAAATAAATTAAACAGTTTAAATTCGATTAATGTTAAAAACTATAACAAACAATTAAAGACCCCTTAAAAAAAAAATATCCCTCAGGCAAGGCCAGATTGCTTAAAAAGTCAGGTCTTTAGGGTGTGGCGAAAAGTCTTCAGGTCTGGGATTGTCCGTAACTCCGGGGGGAGCTCATTCCACAGGGCGGATCCTCCCACAGAGAAGGCCCTCCCCCTGGGGGCCACCAGCCAACACTGTTTAGCCGATGGCACCCTGAGGAGACCAACTCTGTGGGAGCGGACTGGCCGATGGGAGGCTATCGGTGGCAGAAGGTGGTCTAGCAGATACCCAAGTCCTAAGCCATGTTCACCTGCCACCCCTCCAAGTTCAGCCTCCCAAGTGTTCCCAGATCAAACACTACATTGCCAGTCTCCTTACTTAATTTACACATCTTGTATATGCAACCATGTATTCTGGTACATAGGCTGCGGTTCTATACATACTTTCTTGGAAGCATGTCCAAATGCATGCTTATTCTCTACCTAGTTAGTTTTCTTTGTTTTAAATATCACTGCAGTACACAAAACATGGTCATATACCTTCTCAGAATGAACTGTGGTTTATAAAATATTATTGCATTTTCATTCCACATTCATCTCAGTGTAGGATTGTAATGTCTCACTCAACATGCTAGCTTCATTTCCGACTAGACATTTTTTAAATAACATGGATTTGTTGATGCTGTAATTTGGCACACATGATACTTTCAAGGCAATCATATTTTACTTATTTCATTTGACACTGCCTGACTCTAATTGACTCTGGGCAGCTCACAGCAAACATACAAGACAACAAATATACAATCAAAAATGGAATGTAAAACAATAAGCTGGTGAATCTGATCAAAACAAAACAAATGGATCATATACCCAACCACCTTAGCCCAAAGCCTGGGAAAAACTATATCCATATACACATTATCACATAGACATATGATTCAAAGTAATTACATGCAAACTATACCATGGAACCATTAATTCCATGTTTAAAAGCTTGACTTGTCAAAAACATCTTAAAGAAAACTATACTATAAAATTTTTAGTGATGAAAAGAGAGACTACAGACAGTTCCTTAGACAATCTGGTCCTAAGTTAATTGTCGGACAAACTAGTAGCATCTTTCATATTGATGAGGACAACACTATATGGTTATATTTACTATAATATAAGAGTATTACTGCGAAGCTCATCCGTGACAACCTACAGTTATCTTAGGCATTAGTACTGGCACCATGTATTGTATTTTGATGTTTTTTCATATTTATATGATATCCTTTCTCTACTAGCTCAATGCCATGTATGTAATACTCCTTGACTCCAACTTGTACAAGACCTGTGAGGTAGGTTGGGCTGAGAGCGGGAGACTGAACTGAAATTACCCAATGAGGTTCTCTGGTTGAAGGTAGATATAAACCAAAGTCTCCCAGTCTTTAACCATCATAGCATTTTGTTTCATTAGCTTAGCATGTTTGTCAGTCCAGGAAATTATCAATTATTATGTCTAATATATCTAATGAAAGCAAATCCATTCCCTTCTAGCACGGTTGTTACCTTATTTGGTAATGAAGCATCTGCAAGAAAATAACCAAGCTCAGAGAGCACCCAGGACCTCATAATTCTACCCTGAGCTACAAATATTCCCTTCTATTGGTTCAGTTAAAGAATCTTCTCACAAAAATGCAGTAAAAGTGTGGGGTTTCATAACGCTGCTGCTGCCACACCAGTCCATAAAGCCCTGTGTGGCTGCATGCTCAGGTGCCTTCTTCAAGTAGAATTGAGATGTATGACATGAACACAGTGACCATCATCCAGTGAAAACTTCAGCAAAGCCCTTTTCATATGCAACAATTGCATGTGGTCTGTATTCTGCACATACGTTTCATTTGGGCAGAGCCTAAGTACATACTGTACATTGCTATTTGTGCCAACATTGTTCAGAATTTAGTATGAATCTAAGAATGTTGATGGTGGAGGATCCGTTCTCCCATATTTATCCTTTGAAAAAGATTAGGGCTTTTTGAAACAGAACTGCTTGTCATTAAATCCTGAGAAGGAAGGAAACCAGTGTTTTCACTATATCTGCAGTACTGATAAGAACAACCTTCTGTCTTTACTTATTTCTCCCCTATATTTTGCATTTTCTTTCCTCAAAATCATTTTGAGCAAAGTTCTGGGGCTTTGTCTTCATTTCCTCCATGAAGGATGTTACTGGAGTTTGTGGCATTTTCCTTTTACTTTATCAATAGTAGCAACTAATAGAATTTGCCCTCTGCAGTCAGAGTTCCTTTAGGTGGAGAAAGTAACATCTTTTTATAATAATACTTAACATTAGGTTTATCAGATTTCTGGGAAAGCTACATTGTGGTATGCTTGGTACTTCCTAATTACTGAAAGTTATTACAACACCAGGATATTACATTTGCTACTTGGTTGTGGTTCTTTGAGTATGGAAATCAGCTTTACTCCAGAACAGAAATTTTGCAAGAAACCTTCAACTTCTTAGCTCTAAAGTTCTGTTTCTCTTTATATAATCTAGAAATACCAAGCCAAATTGCAAGAGTAAGAGCAGTTTGACAATGGAAACCACTTACCTAGGGAGATAACATCTTCCTTGTTGAACACACAGGGTAAGAAGACATAGTCAGTGGTGGGATTCAGTTGTTTTTACTACCGGTTCTGTGGGTGTGGCTTAGTGGGCACAGCTATGCTGTCAGCCAATCAGAGGTGGTATTTGCTGGTGTCAGCCAATAAGAGGTGGTTCTCCAAACCAGTCAAAATTATCGCTACCGGTTCTCTGGAACCTGTTGGAACTGGCTGAATACCACCTCTGGACATAGTTTAGGAATATTTTGGTTTGGATTCTCTTACTTTCAATAGTCTTCTTAGAGCCTTCAAGAACCAACTCTATGATTCCTTGATTTTGGGATTGTAGATTCTTGATTCAGTGCTCTCCTATGGTAAAAGAGACTTCCTGTCATGTAAAAAGTTGACCTTGGATGCATCCTTTCTTTGATATGCTACATTTCAATACATGGGAGAAGCCATTTCTAATGTCGAGGAGTACTCAGAGACATGAACTTTTACTCAAACCCTGGAAAACTCTGCACTTGGTCCAAGGTAAAGACAGGTGCTCCCTTGGCATCTGTCCATTTCATGCATCATAGTGTGCTCTGCTATTTTGTTTCTCACTTCGGTATCATTTCAACTGGAGATACTGTTGTGTCTGATGTTTTTAATTTTGTGTTCTGAAGAACACTAATCAGAGGAAGATGTCATATTCTATTAGTTCTTCCCTACAGTAAATCACTGTATGTTTAGCATGAAGGTCCAATTAATTTCCTCTAAGTCAATTAATTTACATTCTATTGATTTCCATATAGGGGGGATTCAGTTCATAAGTGTTTCTATCATTTTAACCCCCCAACCCACACACAACTAATTATCCCATTTGGCAATGCTGTTGGGTTGGGCAGTTCAAGCAAGACTTCAATGGGCACAAGCAATTATTTGAAAATATAGCCAAATAGAAGTCTTTATTTGTGCTTAATGGAATTGCAGTTACTTTTAAAAAAACAACAACCAAATACTGTCTACCTTTGAGAATAACCCTTCCTAGTCAAGATGGGTTACATACATAAAAGAGGTGAAGTTAATGAAATCTACATATAGATTTTATACAGTTAAAATATTCCTCTAGGATAGTAACTTCTACTGCAAATCCAAATGGGACCTAGATAAGTTTGCCCCTGTGCAAGGTCAGAAATGGGAATTTTTTATTCAAAACTTTCTTAAAAATGAATGGATCCATTAGGTGGGGTTGTATCATTTCAAAATATTTCCAGAGTTTTACCAGTTCTTAAACTACAGACAGATTCTTGAAAGTGTGCAGATCCCATAATGCCTGCGTCAGTTCAAATAAAAAATACACATCACTTTAAAAAAGCAATTTCTTGCTATTTTTCTCCTCAAAGCTTTCAGTGAGTCATATTGGCACTTAAGAAAAATGCTACATGCAGATTGATAGCTTTATTACAACCAGGCAAACGGTCAGTAAATGAATAGCAGCTTTAGGAATTCCCCTATCTTTTCATCAAAGGAAACATTAAGGAAACCTATATGTGTTTCTTGCTACCACACTTAAATTGCAAGGGAGCTTATGTGCCATTTTTCAATATTAGACATCATGAGAAGAAAAATAATAGATCAAACATTAATCACATGGACTAGAAATACCCTGATCATTCATTTCTACACATCTCTTTGCAGTGGTTTAAGTATTACTTTAATTCCATCATAGTCTTTGCATATAGTTTCTGTTCTGATTGCTAATTATGCTTCAGGAGGCAATTGATGATTTAGTTTTAGCTTTAGTTTTAACTGTATGTTAGGGCGTGTTCTATTTAATCTATTTTTAACTTTTGTATTTTATGTCTTTTAATGCCCTGTACATCACCCAGAGTCCTTCGGGAGAAGGGCGGTATATAAATTTAATTAAAATAAATAAATAAATAAACTTCTGTGTCCCTGCTACTTTTAAGATTTTCACAGTTTTTACTTTTTCTAGGTTATGCTTATTATAGATTCCATTTGTTTTTAACCCTTGATATGTACCTTTTAATGCATTTTATAGATAGAATCTGAAAGGAAAGATGGACCACCAGGTCTTTTTCTGCTATCAGTTTTCTATGTTTCTAAAAAGTTATTTAAGTTCTTTAAATTGATATTTCCCATTGATATTTTCAAACAGCCTTGGTGCATTGTATAGAAGTTACGATTTTCTATTGCCAATAAAAATCTGGATTGCAATATTGTATATTTCACTGAAACATCATACAGATGGGGGGCTTAGCTGGCCAAAAGGGGATTATTGCACCATAATATAGGAATGGTGTCATGGCAGTCAATTTGGCACTGCAGCTCTCTTATAAAAGGATCTCTATAGAACAGTATGTTCAATAGAAGAGTGACAAGTCCATTTTAAAATCTGGAATGCAGGATGTAAATAGTAGAAATAGGAGTTCAGTTGGGGGGAAAATCTATTTTAAAGAAGTCATGCCTTTTATACGTGATGGAAACATAGCTAAGTGTAAAGTTCTGATTTCTGTCAATTGTGCAAGAGTCATAATGTTTTTCTCTTGTTTCTTCATTGGTTTAGGAAGTCTGGTTAGGTCAATCCATGCATTGTTCACCAAGCTATCATCTTTTTTTCCATCTACCCTATGGGCTTTTTTGGAACATTACCTGGTGCCATATATTCATTGCATGCCTGAAGACTTGAAAGCCAGTTTTATATACTGTATACAATTTTTAGAGCCTTTTAATTCCTCCTGCTCCTTTTGTAAGCAATTTAGGTTCTGATCTAAATCCAAATAACCGATTGGAAGGATCCAACTTTACAATTACAGGTGTTTTTATTCTAAATTATAGGCTCTTCTAGGCAGAGGTGCCATTTTCCATGGAACTCACTTGGAAGATGACCTGCTAGAGATGTCAAGAAAATTAATCATCTCAACACATAGAGCCAAGTCAAACAGATAATCATTTATGAAGGAAAATGCCAAATAATTCAGTCCACTGATTCACTTTGTTCAGGAAATCCCCAAAGCCTCAGGTTTCTAATCCTACTCTTGTTTTTACACTTCTTCCCCACTCCTCTCTGAAGAGCCCCTTTGTCTTTCAATGCAACTAGAACTGAACTGTCATAGCCAGAGGAAGTATTTTTTTCCAACTCCGCAGCTGTACTGTCCAAGCCTATTCCTGGAATTAGCTTAATCTTACCCTGAAATGGGGGCAAAGAGATGAAAACTGGACTCTTCTCTCATTGACTGCCTCCAGCTTCTCAACAATCCCTTCCCTTCCAATCCTGCACCCACATGAGTTCCCCTAAGTGGAGCAGAGGTGAATACCCCAATCACCCGTTTCCTTTTTTTCTTTTTGCTCCTGGAAGAAGTGGTTTAAATGAACAATTGTAAATGAAATGTCAGGAGCATGCTTTTATATTAGTATTTTCTCAAATTCTCTGATTTGCCTTAATATTTTTAGTTTTTCACAAGAAAGCAATTGAGCAAGGGATTCTTTTGTGCTTCAGTATTATTCTAAGAACACAAGTAAAATTCAGACTCATATATGCAGACTACACACACACACACACACACACACACACACACACACACACACACACTATCCTGATAGCTCACATACAAAGGTCAGGCCAATTCTGATGAGCAATACCTGGGTGAAAGACTATCTGGAACCATATGAAAGTAAAATAACTAAATTAGTGGATCAATGAAATGCTGTGGACATAGTAGACTTAGATTTCAACAAGGCATTTGACAAAGTAGACCACAATCTACTATTTGGTAAGATAGAACAATGTAGGATAGACAATGTCACTGTCGGATGGATTTGCAATTGGCTGACCAACCACACTCAGCAGTTAGTCTTCCATGGAACTACTTCTACATGGAGGGAAACATACAGTGGGATATCTCAAGGATCAGTCTTGGGCCCCACATTCTTCAACATCTTCATAATTGGTCTACATGAGGGGTTAGACAAACTTGCAGATGACATGAAGCTTGGGGAAATCGCTAACACTCTGGAAGATAGACTCAAAATACAGAAGGATCTTGATACACTTGAGTATTGGGCCCTATCCACCAAGATGCAGTTCAGAGAGATGGTATCAAGACAATGACAAGTGATAGCAATGTGTTAACCATGCTGGTAGGACCACACTCGGCATAGCGTGCCCAATTCTGGTCACAATGATATTAAAAAAAATTGAGACCCTGGAAAGTGTGCAGAGAAGAGCAACAAGGATGATAGAGGATCTGGAGGCTAAATAATGTGATGAACTATTAAAGGGGTTAGTTATGTCTAGCCTATCAAAGAGGAAGTTTAGGGGGATATAACTTACCTCCTGTGCTTGAGGGACTATCACAAAAAGAGGGGATTGACTTTCCTCACCTCCCATCCTCCTCTCTCCTCACCTCACACAGTGATACAAGGCTGGACTTCAGCATGCAAACCAATGGGGAAGAAATAAGAGGAACCTAGTCTCCCTTTCATTATTCTCCTTACAAAGCTTTATGGAAAAATATGTATAGTCATATTTCTTCTCCTTTGAGCTGCCATTATTGAACAGATCTAGGAAAAAGTGACTTCTTGCACCTATTTAAATCAAATATGTGACAGGATCAGGTAGATCAGGATCTTTAAAATGAGATGAAAAACATTGTCTTCAGTGGTGGGATTCAATTTTTTTTACTACCAGTTCTGTGGGCGTGGCTTAGTGCGCATGGCTATGCTGCCGGCCAATCAGAGGTGGTATTTGCTGGTATTGGCCAATCAGAGGTGGTTCTCTGAATCAGTCAAAATTATCTCTATTGGTTCTCCAGAACTTGTCGTAACTGGCTGAATACCACCTCCGATTGTCTTGCATATTGTACTAGAAGCTTATTGGAACTGGCAAATTATGCTGGGTATCTTCTAGTCCTAATATGTTCCATCTATGTTGGTTTATCCAAAATCTTACCATCATCGTGCCATAACCTCTTTTTGATGGCAGCTGTTGAAGTGTAGAATCAAAACATTCTGTTTTGATGAAGACCATGTGTATGGCTTGAGTTTCTTAAAAGACAGTCTATGGGATTAAAAATTGCATCAATGAAGTTGTACAAGGTAATGAAAAGGGGAAGTAAAGTCAGTCATTTTCAGCTTCCAGAGAAGAATAGGAGATGGACTGATCAGAGTAGGAAACATTGTCCTTTACTGGAGTTACAGAAGAACGAAGGAAGAAAAATGCCACCTCAAATATCTGAAGACTAAATCTTTCTATGCTGGGGTTGTGTTCAGTAGATTTTAACCTCTTTATTCTGCTGAAATAGCTCATAATATAATGGGCATAAACTGATTTGGGGATTTTCTCTTTAAAGTAATTATCTTTATTTCCTCAGATTCCACACTGTTATTTATTTAATCTGTGACTGAATAATTGTGTCTGCTTAGAGCAGACCAATAAGCACTAAGCCTCTTGCCTTCAATGGTACTTGCTATAGTCTTAAGTTTCAGTACAATGTCATGCATATTTCCTATTTAGGACCGTCTCCTTTCTGTGGAAGCTTTGTTAATATGTCCTGCTATATTTATTTTTAATAAATCTAATTCCTTTTCATTGAAGAACTATCCATAACATTCTCTTCAGGGTTTTTAAGATTCCCCTGGTGTAGATTTCACCATCCTTGCTGACACTAAATAGAGGCAGGCAGACTATGCTCCTTTTCTTTGCTGAATTTGTCTGCAAACTGGTTATTGATTCTGTGACTTGCTGCGAAAGATGGAAGAATCATGCCCCAGGGGAGAGGAACGTCAGGAAAGGAGGAAATAGTGGGGCAAAAATCTAACACATATTGTTCTAGGACAGGGGTCTGCAAACTTAAACACTCAAAGAGCCATTTGGACCCGTTTCCCACAAAAAAGAAAACACCGGGAGCCAAT
>JANHFR010001963.1:146482-156882 GCA_032468015.1 Mimophis mahfalensis | reverse complement strand
TAGATAGATAGATAGATAGATAGATAGACAGACAGACAGATAGATAGATAGATAGATAGAAAACGCACACACACACACACACACACACACACGTATGTGCATGCGTGCATGCGTGCATGCGTGTGTGTGTGTGTGTGTGTGTATGCACAGTGGGAAGTAAGAATTGAACTCTGGTCAAAAGTACTACCAGTTTTTTTATAAAAATCCAAAAGAAAAAGAAATCCTGATAATTATTGTATATAGGAAGATACATAGTCTTTGGTGCAGCAATTTTTTTTCCAGAATTGACTTGAATATTTATTTGGCCAAGTGTGATTAGAGACACAAGGAATTTGTCTCTGGTGCAGAAGTTCTCAGTGTACATGCAAAGCAACAGAATCCTCATCATCTCCATAAAAGGGAGAAGCAAAGAAAATAATAAGGATAAATAATAAAATAATAATACTAGAGCCATACTATCTGAGTAAATACACATAGATACTAGGCAGCATTGTGAGAATTAAATGTTCAGCAGTGGGATGAACGTACATATTGTCACTGTGTCTGATTGGGCATGAAATGCCCTAGAGCAGGGGTCCCCATATTTGAATGAGCCCAATACTGGGTTGTGAGCTGTTCAGGAATAGGCTGTGGAAGTGGTGGCTGAGTGTGTATATCCCAACTTGTGTGAGCAGTGGGCATGCGTTTGTGTGCTGCATTTGTGCAAGCAGCAAGCATACATGCCTGCCGCTCATGCAATGCAGCTGTGCATGCATGTGCTTGCCAATCACTCTGCTCCCTCCCTGGCCTGCAAAACCGGAAAGGTTGTTGGAATTCTGCCCTATAGCACTATCCTGAAGGGAAAGCAGTTTATGTCCAGGATATGAAGAGGCTGAATATATCTTCTCAGTGCTAAGAAATAAAAACTAAGAAATAGAAACATGTCCCTTTCCAGCGATAGAGGAAATGCCCTCCAGTATGTTTTCTCAATATTGTGGGTCTTGTGTGCAATCAGGAACCTGAGCCAATTAATTTTCCTCTTTCTTCTGCATCTGCAAGAGAGTTTCCCACTGCATGGATCTCCACTTCATCCCATCTCCAATTTACTATGACTCTGATCCCTTATACTTTAAGTTGTATAATTGGTCACTCCTACCAGGGTTAAAGAAAACAATGTAAGGAAGAGAAATTGTTGTAGTATCAAATGATGTGTCAATTTTCCTACTCTGGCCCCCTCTCGTTATTTCTGTTCAGTCAAGTTCATTGATTTCCAAACATTTTATTCTCAGAAATACCCTAACAATATACAATATACTTCTAAGGTTAAGGGGGAAAATACTGCTTTCGAGTCTTGGTGGCACGGTGGTTAGAATGCAGTATTGCAGGCTGACTCTGCCCACTGTCAAGAACTCAATCCTGACCGGCTCAAGGTTGACTCAGTCTTCCCTCCTTCCAAGATCAGAAAAATCAAGACCCAGATTGTTGCTAACTCTGCAAACCGCTTACAGAGGGCTGTAAATAACCATGAAGCAGTATGCAAATCTAAACGCTATAGCCATATTGCGCATGTATTCCAAATTTGCGGATTTTGTGCATGTGAGTAGAATTTCTGTAATTGTATATGCTTATACATGGTAAAGAAAAAGTTAAGGAACTGCTTCCATTGGAAGAGCAGGTATGGGAAGGGGAAATAATTTATTTATTGATTAAATTCCGAAAGTTCATAAGAGCTAAGGTTCTATGGGGCAATACTCGTATTAGAATATTCTAAGAATAAGATCACAGACTGCTTTTGAAATAAGCCATTCACTTCTTAAATTAAATTAATCAAATCCCTAGGATTTCAGTAGCTCACTAAACAAAACTGGAATCCAGCTATATTTTTTCTTGGGCATGCTTGAAAGCATGATGGCTCCAATTAAATCTTATATCCCTGTGTGAATGACTAATGACATCAAGGGCTGAAAAAATGCAGTCAGGTCTACATGGTGATAATTTGTCATTAGCTGGGATGTGAAAAAATAGAATTTAAAGATGTAAGTGACCTCAGCTATTCCAATCACTAAGCAGGGTTGGACCTAAGTTATAATTGGATACGAGACCACCAGGAATTTTGGGTCTATGGCCTAGAAAGTCAAAAGATGATGGGAAAGCCAATATTTTTCACACCTTGTTGCCTGACAATTGTGTAGTATATAGTTACCACAACTTGAATTCAACTGAAAGAAGATTTGGGATAGAGCCAGAAACGAAGTGTAGGTTGGTCTGAAAGATGGGGAAGACAAGATTAAGAAGACAACGGCAAGCATAGCGTAACATCATATGACAATTCCCTGGAAGATTTTGCTATTTAAGAAAGACACAGCTGAAATACACAGTCCTCTTTAATGTATTCCAAGGGGATTTAGAGATAAGTGGATGGAATCAGTATAAGGAATTGGTTTAAGCACTAAGTAGGAATTCTCTTCCTCCTCCCCCCCCCCCCTCTCTCTCTCTCTCACTGGTTAAATTGTGATTCCACAAGACAAAAGAAACCATTCAACCTACTTTAGATTTAGATCTTGTGTATAGATACATTAAATACCCAACTTTAGGGAGTTCTCAATTCACAACAGTTCATTTTAATGTTGATTTGAAGTTACAACGGCACTTGAAAAAAAGTGATTTATGGCCATTTTTCACATTTTCAGTCCCTGCAGCATCCCCATGGCCAAAATTGCTTGGCAACTGACTCATACTTATGACAGTTGCAGTATCCCAGAGTCTTGTGATCCCCTTTAGCGACCTTCAGAACAGGCAAAGTCAATGGGGAAGGCAGGCTCACCTAACAAGCAGGTTACTGACTTAACAACTGCAGTGATTCACTTAACAACTGTGGCAAGAAAAGTCATAAAATGGGACAAAACTCACTTAACAAACGTTTACTCAGCAACAGAAATTTCAGGCTCAATTGTGGCTGTAAGTCAAGGACTGCCTGTATGTAGAAATTTGAGACAAGGAACCCAATTCTTCTTCTGCATCATACACCATCAAACAGATTTTTTTAAAAAAATTTAAAAACCCATAAAGGAAAAAAAAACAAAAACAGCTGGAAATCAGCCCCTCACAAAGCAAGTAGATAAACAGGTGAGTTTGCCCTATTGAGCAGCTGCCACCTGCAGTTCAATAACAGCCCATATGCCAGCAACTCTGATTCCCAATTTCATTCTTGTCACACACGCTGGAGCGATCTACAAAATCATAATCTGTTACAGCCCCATGACACAAATGTCCCTTGTTCCAGACAGCTTGATAAATAAAAGCCTGTGATGAGAAGAAGCTCTTTCATCATTTAAAAACCATTCTTCGGTCCGACACATCAGCAACTGTATGACATTCTAGATCGACAGTTAGTTCAGCACACTAATCACTTCCTCTAATAATTCACACATTGCATTTCTAATTAACTTTACATTCTTGTCTCCCATCTGTCATTTACATCCCCCACAATTGCAGAAACCAGGGTAGAATTCTACACTCAACAATCCCAATGACATCCTTTTCATTGCATTTCCTTTTATTTTCTTTTTTTTTAAAGTCACCTCACTGTATCAATTAGAACATCGTTAGTAGTCATTGTTCCTTCTTCACAAAGCAGAACACTGACATGAATAGAAAAAGACAAGGATTAACCATAATTTCACACTGAAATGTTTAGAGCAAAGTGAAAAAAATTAAAAGCCAGCAATGCAAGCCAATGAAATCATAGGCTTCTCTTGAAAACTTTTTGGTGAAATTCAGTGGTTGGGTGCTAACCATATCTTAAAAAATGAAATAATACCAATGTGTAACAAACACATTTTCAGGCCCAAGAATTGTTCCAAAGACATCTGATGCACGCACCTCCAAAATTTGTTAGCAAATTATAATTTACTTATTTCAACACAGAACTAAAATATAATGATGCCGCTCATTCCAAAAAGTGAGATAAATCTATAAAATGACATCTAATTTTACAATAAAAAATCTAAGAGCTATAACTAACAGTAAAGGGCATGGGGCATGTACTATCAGAATTTATAAAACACAACCAGCATATAAAGCTGTACTAGCTTAAAAAAGAAAAGAAAAAAAAGGGATATATATCAGCAAATTGCAATTTTTAATGTGACAGAAGGGGAAACAGAATTAAGTACATAGCTGGATAATAACAATATTTACCATACTTAATTTTGGTTTAACTAAATAAACTAAATGAGCTAAACTAATTTTAGTTAAACTTTGTAGTGCATGGGCTATTTTGATGTGCCATTCAAAAGACCTGTTTGGTTCATAGTTCAGAAAAAGTTGGACACTTGGTTTAGAAATAAAAACTCTGATAAGACAGAAAGAGGAGCAAAGACCAAAGAAAATGAAAATCACCTTGGAAACCCAGATACAGAATACAAAATGGTAGCATGAAACAACCCAGGGAGACCCTATTAGAACCTGACAGATATTAAGGCTCTTGAGGAGAAGGGCCAGTTTCTTAGTGCCCGCCTGACAGCTACAAAAGTTTGCAAAAACAAAACAACCCACTCTTAAACAAGAGAGGAGAAAAGGTTTTGTAAACCAGCAAGTCTGATGTTCTAGCCATGTGTATCTTAGCAGCACAAGGCTGCTCATTCACATTAACTGCTCACCTGATTCTTTCAGTCAAAGATTCCAGAAGGAGATGCTGGGATTCCCCCTTGCAAAGTTTGTGTTTCTACCCGATACTGACAATCTTCCTGGGGTATGCTGATAGTGTGATGCAAGCTACCTTGGGAAGTTAGCATGCTGTCCTCAGGCTAAACCTGAAATTTAGTAGCAGCAGACAATGGAAACAAATGTGGTCTAGCTTTTAATCCAAAATTAACCTATAATGATGTGCGCATGCAAAGGATCACTTGTGAGAACAAACTTCCCTATTTATTTCATCAGAAAAACCCTCCATGCACCAGTATTGTGCTGATAAGATTTTGTCGAGTGTTGTATTCCCTGCAGGAAATCATGGAAGAATTTTCAGTGGGTGAAAATCTATGCATATCCATAGTTCTGCAAGATAATCTCTGGCTGGAAGACATGTTTGCTTAAAGCAAGCAAAGAAACAAACAAACAAACAAAAAAGCAAGCAATGGATCAGCTGAAGTATTTTCCTTCATAACAGGAAGTATATGCATATTTCAAAACCTGTTAGCATTAAGCTGTCAATAGTATTGCACCATTCATTCTAATATTTGAATGAGCCAATCAGAAGGCCTGCCTTGATTTAAATTTTCCCTCCTTGCTGAAGTTACAGTTTAACTGCCACTGAGAGGATACAAATATACCCTCCCTCAGACCAGCTGGTGGGATTCCTTGTCATACAGCTGACTGAGTTAGTTAGGCTTATAATCACATAGGTCACTTGCTTGGTTATTACCTCATAGGAAATCGATTAATTTACTAAGGATACAGACAGAGACAGAATATATATTTTAAAGGACTTTGTTGAATAAATAGCTAATTATTTGGTTACAGAAGAAGTCTTCTGTTTTATTGTGCTACAGTGCTCAATGGCAAGATTCATCACCTCAACATAGAATTTCATTTTAACAAAACCACTTGTAAAAACTATTGAAAATGCAGTAGCCAGACTGGACCCACTCAATCACCACTGGGTACTTTCATTAGAAGAGAGATCACCCAAGCAAGGCAACCCATAATGTAAAATATGGCAGTGTTCTCAAAAAGTGAAAGTCCAAGGCAAGGCAATAGTGAAATTTTATTTTGCCCTTCAAAGCACAGGGTCCTTCAAAGCCCAGGAAGACAATTAAGGTGACAATAAAAATGGAAAGAGTTGAAAGTGCTGAAAGCAAAGGTATGTTTCATCAGATGGAAAAGAGAGGAAAAAAATCACATCTACAAACAGGCCCCTGCAGAGATTGTTTTCCTATTATTTGTCTCTTTAAAATAAGAGGATTTTGAAATGTTAATGGTTGTAGGCACATTTATTACAAGCACTGATCAGTTTTTCACCACCAAGTTTGAATTTTTTTTGTTCATGTGTTCAAAATAAGAAGCCCACATGGCTCTCATGTGGTGGGTTAGGATCAGTGGTGGTATTCAGCCAGTTCCAACAGGTTCCGGAGAACTGGTAGTGATAATTTTGATTGGTTCGGAGAACCAGCAAATACTACTTCTGATTGGCTGACCACATAACCACACCCACAGAACCGGTAGTAAAAAAATTTGAATCCCACCACTGGTTAGGATTGTGGGTTGGAGGTTAGCCAGCCTGTGTTTGAGACCCGAGGGTTACCATGGGACAGGGTGAGCTCCCATCCTTTGTTCCATCACCCACAGGGCTATGGAAAAAAAGCTCCCACCTGGGTGTCCTCCAAGCAATGGTTCTGTCACTGGCTCATCTTTTCAACCCAGACATGACTCAGTGCTTCTGACATGAATGTGATGCAGTGTGCTCAAAATACTGAGGCAGGCAAGAACTGAAAACAGCAACATATCCATGGATTCTTCTCACTTATGCTGCTAGCCAGACTCTTAACTCATAAAGACTAAACTTCTATATAAGGCAGGTTGGAATGTAGCAAGAGAAAAGAATATTTTTAGCTCATGGTTGAACTGTGGAGTCCTTGCAAACATTGCATTACCCAACTGCTCACTGAAAATGTTACTTAGTTGGGTAATGAAATGCCTGGAAAAGAAACAACCAAGCTCAGAGAGCACCACGGATTTCACAAGTTGTATTGTTCTTGTTTTCTGGTTTGCAATTTTATAGCTCCAAAGTCAGACTGCGTGATTTAACCTACTTACCTGCATTCCTTTGGTGAAATATTCCAAATACAGTTCTCATAATAGAGATATAGCAAGAGAGCCCAAGAGTGAGCAATCTATACTGCGAAGTCATTAACAAAAAACCAAGATTTCATCATACCCACTGAAAGAATTAAGCAAACAGTATTATTTATCGTAACCATTCAAAGCTGCTAAAATTCATCATTTCTGAATGATTCTCTTGAGTTCATTTGCTTCCTGGAAATGTTCAAGTGAAAACAACATAAAGAGGTAAACACAAAAACACAATGAACAGTTTTACTGCGTACTAGATTTGTTTTGTTTTTCTTTAATCAGAATTCCAAGATTCCTTTATTGAAGCCTATCAAATACATTAGAAATGGCAGGCCTTGGAAGCTGTCAATTCTGGCCTAGAATTGTGAATTGTGCCCTCCCCCCATCAGTAGCACATAGGTAAGACGTCTTAGTTATGTAATGAAACAACCATGAGAACAATGTATCTGAAAAGCAGGAGAGGGGTGGGGAAGAAACTTTTATACAACATACTAGCATCCCTTTTGTGATCCCAAGAGCACCTTAGTGGGGGGCAACCTTCTAAAGTTTAGCCTGTTCTGGAGGGTTTTAAAAGGCAAAATACCATATTAGTTGGTGGCATCTAACCAAACTTTGACTGGTATCACTTAAGCTAAGCAGGCTTTAGGCATCACCCTTCCTTGGATGGGAGATGAGAAGAAATCCAAAGGCTGTAGGGAAAATTGGGAAAAAAAAATCATTGAAGAAGGCATGGCAAATCATTTATGTATTATTGTCCATGAAATTGCCACAGGCAGAATTCAACTTCAAGACCTATTATCCTTCAAGGGGAAAATTAGCATGTTACGCCTTGCAGAGTTACCTATTTCACCTCTTAGAAATGCAAAATTCCCTAGTCAAGTGGCCTATTTTGTATCCTTCCCATGCTTACCTGAAGAATATGGTTTTCCACATGCTACAGTATGTGATACCAAATAGAGTCTTAGGGCGACAGAACATATATGCTGCAGTACAAACTATTTGCTATCTTATATGCTACAAGCATCTGAAACTGTGGTGCATTCCTTAATATAAAATATTCGTCTGATATTCTAATAACCTGAATGCACCCAGGATGTGATGGCCTTCATTGGTCCCAGTTCCCATAACCATGCAGAGTGGGCTTGGAGCACTATGGGAATTAAAGCTGCTAAGATCTTTGTATGATTGTGGCAGAATATAAACATAATCATGTCTGAAGTCGGACACAACTTCGCAACTAAGAACATAAACATAATACATAAATATTGAAACCTAAAAAAATTAAAAGGCACCCAGTTGGAAAAAAAAACTGCTATGTTAAGGTACCATTGGCTGAAACTCCATGTTGGTTTGCATGTGATACATCTGCCTTACATCATCACCAGCTGTTCCCAGGTTATTTTAGATACTAGATCTGGATAGAAATCTTTTAAGGTAGACTTTGTTGGCCATGCAGTGTAAACAAGCCAGTAAACACAACCCTATGAGTTAATTCTACTTTATTTGTAAAGCTACAATGACAGAATCTTGCTAGTCTGAAAGTACATCTCTGTCCCTGCTCATTTTTCACCCCCAAACTTGGGAGGGTCATTTTGGAACCTCTTGCCACAGTCACTATTCAGCTGCAGGCTATGTGATTCTTATCTGATCATTCCCTTGGCAATATTTCTTGGTCCAATCTTCCAAGTCTTTCCCCATGTACCACTACAGACATGCATTAATTTAACTTGAAACATGGAATTAATATTCCACTTCTGTTCATCGCCATTGAATAGTAATCCTTGGACTAGGACAAGTTCGATGACTGTCAAGCGTGGAATAATCAGGAAATCCAAGAACTTCAAAGCAAATTGGTGGTAGATAAGAGTCAATGGAAATCAAGTTGATTAACAAATTAACAGAGTTGGAAGGGACCTTGTGGGTCATCTTGTCCAACACCCTCCACCCAAGCAGGAGACTCTACACCATTTCTGACAGATGGCAGCCCTATCTCTACTTGAAAGCCTCCAGTGAGGAAGCACCCATAACTTCTGAAGGCAAGCTGTTCCATTGGTTGATTGTTTTCACTATCAGAAAATTTCTCCTTATTTCTAGGTGGAAACTCTCCTTGATTAGTTTCCATCCATTATTCCTTGTCTGGTCTTCAGGTGCTTTGGGAAACAGGTTGATTCCCTCCTCTCTGTGTCAGTGCCTCAAATATTGGAACATATTTGTCTCCCCTGGTCCTTCTCTTCACTAGACTAGCTATGCCCAGTTCCTGTGACCATTCTTCATGTTTTAGCCTCCAGTTTCTAATCATCTTTGTTGCCCTTCTCTGCTACTCCTTCTAGAGTCTCAACATCTTTTTTATAGTGTGGTGACCAAAACTGGATCAGTACTCTAAGTGTGATGTTACTAAGGCTTTGTAGAGTGGTATTAGTACCTCACTTGATCTTGATGGAGATCAAGACTCCTCTGTTAATGCAAGTTGGACTGGACTTAGACTGGACTTAGACTTAGACGTCTTGTGGGTACTAAAGGACTCAAAAATGATGTTGCACTTGATCCCTCATAATCTTCTGAAAATACAAAGTCATCAAATGGATATCAGGCTTGGTAAACTATCTACCACAGCTATAAACTGGAGCTTAGAAGTTTGCTTTAAAATATTGGCTATCTGCTTCCCCCAAAGTTGTGAGGGAGCAAATATTTAAGGGGGAAGAGTCATTTAAATCTTTAAAATTTTAGTCAGTTTTTAGAAAAGTTTTTGTCAACACAAATAACTTTGTCTCCAGCCGGGAGCAATGTCATTTGACCTTTGGTTTTCTTTTGAGTCTGATGTTTTACCACCTAGAAAAGAGCAAACTGCTTTGACAGTGATGTAACATAGAAAAACTTTTATTTGTTTTTTTGGAGGGGGAAAACTAACTGCATAATTTTCCCACTCAGGAAAATAGAAATATTATATTGATTTCTCTTCTACTGCAAGGGGAATTGAATGAATTTGACAGAAGGTATCTTCTAAAAAGCTTTGACCAGCAGTGCCAACACTTACACATTGCAAGCTAAGCAAATTCTTAGCAAAATGCAGTGGAAGATACTTTTGTTGTGCCTTTTTGCTCATTCCAAGTTAAATCTTCTCTCTATAGTTTCTAAAACTGAGCAGATGGAAACTGCATGTGAATATCTGCTATTCAGGCAAGACAGCATTATGCACACTTACATATACGATAATTTGGTGGAGGTATCTAATCCACCATGGATTGCTTCAAAGGCTAGGTTTCTCTGTCCTCCTTGCATCTACAGAATGTGGGTCAGCTGTACTGTTTGAAGGATGGTCTAGATGAACCCATTAGTATAAATTGCAGTTGCTGGGCTGAGCATTTCCTCTGAGGTGGAATCTATTGGCACGTTAGGGTCACTTCTTATGAAATTTCCTGGAATTGTTTTTCTTTTTGCCTGTGAAACTCAAAGAAGTGAACAAAGATCTCCATGAACTTAGCTCAAGGGTCTTCAAACTTGACAGCTTTAAGACTTGTGGACTTCAACTCCCAGAATTCCTCCTCTGGTTATGTTAGCTCAGGAATTCTGGG
>JANHFR010001963.1:95866-106237 GCA_032468015.1 Mimophis mahfalensis | reverse complement strand
TAAACACATTGTAAGCCGCCCTGAGTCTTCGGAGAAGGGCGGGATATAAATGGGATTAAAATAAAAAATAAAAAAATGATTTGCTCGTGATATATTCTTCCTTCTTTTTCTTTATATCATGATTTGGGAAATAAATGTCCAACTATTTTCATCTGTTGTTTTTAAATCAAGGAAAATGACATTGCAGATGGACTAAAAATCCCCAGATAGTTTATTGGATCACAGCAGTGCAAAATCTAGTTATTTGTAGTACACTGAATTGTTGTGACACTGAACTTTAAAATGCTAGAGATGGTTAGGTGAACATGCAGCAGATTTAATACAAGGTTGCTTTGCATTTCCCATTATTCTGCATGGGTGAAACTATATATTCTGATTCAAAATGCCCAAGGAATCCCTAATGAAAATGCTATGGATGCATGGATGAAACTATATATTTTGATTCGCAACACCTAAGAAATCCTTAATAAAATTGTATGGAACAAAAATAAGGTTCTCTTTCCATACACAGAAGATCAAGCAAAGACATTTACAGGTGATCTCATTTGCTGCACCGAAGGGAGTGAAGGGTTCTGCTTCCCGATCTGTTCATCATGTAATCAAGTTTTATGGTCACTCAATCCTCAAGTGACACTGGCTGACTAACAAGATACAGTTTTTAACCTGTATACAGCCAACCTATCTTAAGCTCCCAAAGAGGTACAGATGTTATATTGTGCCATACCCTGGTGGCAAGGTTTTGCATGTCATCCACCACCACTCTTCTTGGGGTCAAGGAGTTTTTTCTATGTAAAAAGGTAAAGGTAAAGGTTCCCCTCGCACATCTGTGCTAGTCATTCCTGACTCTAGGGGGTAGTGCTCATCTCCATTTCAAAGCCGAAGAGCCAGCGCTGTCCGGAGACATCTCCATGGTCACGTGGCTGGCATGACTAAATGCCGAAGGCACACGGAACATTGTTCCCTTCCCACCAAAGGTGGTCCCTATTTTTCTACTTGCATTTTTACATGCTTTAGAACTGTCAGGTTGGCAGAAGCTGGGACAAGTAACAGGAGCTCACTCTGTTCCGCAGCGCTCAGGATTCGAACCACCGAACTGCTGACCTTTCTGATCAGCAAGCTCAGCATCTTAGCCCTTCTTTCTATGTACACAGTGTTTATACCATGTGATCCTTTGAGTTATATTGACCATCAGAATATAGAATGCAGCTAGTTTTATCCTTACTGGAACTCATCAATCCTTATTGCTACATGCATCTGATGAGTTCTAATAAGGATAATACCCTTCGTGCACTGTTTCCTCATGATCAATACAAAGGTTTTAAACAATGTCACAGTGCAAATAAAAATCAACAAAACCTGCACCTTTGGGGGAAAAACTCAGATACTACACAACAAAAATGGGTTCTAGGCAAGCACCTGCAAGGAAATCAACTCTTCATAAAGTTCCTAAAGTCAACAGGATCAGGATGATCTGACGCTCAGTAGAAGCTTCTTCTGTCTATATGCTGCTATTAAATGTTGAGAATCACTACTGAACTTACTTATTAGGTATCATTTATAGTTTCTAATTCAGTACAAACCTCCTCTTCAAATACTATCCTCATTGCATTTACACCTATTATATAATCTGAGTTGCACTTTCCTCTCCCCACCAAAAAAAAAGGGGTGTGTGTGTGTGAGCAGAGGCATCAAAAGTACCATCTAATTATTCTAGATTAATTTCTATTCTTAATCCAAGATATTGGACATCTGAAAATTTAAAACTGGTGCCAGGGAAGGGCGAGGAGCCTAAATAAACAAAAGTGAAAAATAAAAAGCTATTAGAAAATTTTAACCTACAAATCTCAATTTCAGGTTTTCAAAATCTGATATAGTTTCGGATTATTTTTTTTAATGAAATTAATATAATACATTATCAAATTCATATTTCAGTTAGCTGTTAAACATATCTACCTTTTTTTCCTCAACAAGCTTTCATTGTTATTTTTTATTGCTACCTAGTTTTAGTTAGCTTAATTACTGCAGTCAATTGGATCCATGCATTCTATTTTTGATAAATCTGTTGAAATCATCAAGATACATTAGCTATTTGTAAATTAACGCCCTTCTGATAGAGCTTTAATCCACTATCACAAACCTACGTGTCTCCATCAGAGTAAAGCCTTTTGAAGCAGTTTAACAGCAAATGCAAGATGAAAACTTTCCTTAAATCAGTTTATTCTAAGAAGGCATATAAATAAAAGACTTACTGACTGATCTCAGAAGTGCATCTTACAATTCCGTAAAAGAAAGGCTGTGAATTTGCCCTATTCCGAGCATAGAAAGTTTTGCATCCTCTTGGATAGACATAAAGCAAACCCGGCTACTTTCCCAGAACCTTCTTTTACCCGCTCTCAAATGGAGGAGGCCAATGGGAGCATGGGTACAATGTCACATGATAATAAACCATATTTCCCACAATTCTCAATACTAGCTTTCCCTTAAAGGGGCAGCTTGCTATTTCTTCTTCATGATTAACACAATAAAAACCAATCCCATTAAGGCATGACACTACGACTAAATTAATGCAATATAAAACTTTTTGTTTGTTTGTTTTTTTCCCCATATAGCCATCTTGACAAACTTGGTTATCATCCAGATGCATGGACTAACTCCAAGAATTTCCCATTGCTGAGAAAATTAGGTGTTGAAGGCAACAAATTGGAAACGAGCCTTTCTAAGAGTTTGCCCTTTTTTATACGCTGCTTCATCCCTGTGCTAAGAGGATTGTACAAACAGAGATCAGCTACATCTGATGGATCTGATAAAACTATCTATAAGACTGAAGGGGCATTTCGAAGGAATTTCTTCTTTCCAAGTCATGAGTTACATGAAAAGCAAAGGAAGATAGCTGGAGGCTCCAAAGCTGTACATGACTTATATTCATGTAAACTAGAATGTTTCTCTCCCACCGCCTTGGGGACAATAACAAAGCCATTCACCTGAATTGTAGCCTCAATTAATTCAGTTCAGCTATATTGGGAAGGGGTCACTAGAAGACTACTTTTATTTTATTTTTTTCAACATTTTGCATCAGTATTGATGTAACCACATTGAAACATGTGGTTTCTATAATCTGGTCAACCACCACAGCAACGGTCTAATAATATGATAAGATCAGCACAAGGTATTATGGTCCAGAAGTTCATGTAAACTCAGGAAATCCAAGAATAATCTTTTCACATGAGCAACAATTAACTGTGAGATCTCCTGTTCTCTCTGTTTCTTCTTCTTCTACTCATTTGGAACCAGCAAGTTGAATCAAATTTTTGTTTCCTTCTTGAGGTGAAGCATAGGAGCCAATTAAGACATCTGATGTTATTTTCTTCTCAGTAAGGATTCATAAATTAAGGCGGCTTTGTAGATCATGATGTGGAGAAAAAAACTAGATTTACACATTACTCATAGCTATGGTTGTGTTAATCAGGACAGGTTCCCACCTCACACTGAGCCATGCATGTGGTTCACAAACACCAATGAATGTGTGTATGTATGTATGTATGTATGTATTTATTTATTTATTTTAATCGGATTTATATGCCATCCTACATCTGTAGGACTCAGGGCGGCTTACAACATATTTAAAACACAAAGTAAAGATATTAAAAATAGATTAAACCCAAATTCGGTTAAAAATTAACTAACGAATTTAAAACAGCAAATTTAAAACCAAATTTAAAATTCACGCCCCCTCAGGCTAGGCCCGATTGCTCAAAGAACCAGGTTTTCAGGGTGCGACAGAAGGATCTCAGGTCTGGGATAATCTGGATCTCCAGGGGCAACTCATTCCATAGGGTGGGGCCTCCCACAGAGAAGGCTCTCCCCTGGGGGGCCACCAGCCAACATTGTTTGGCCGACGGCACCCTGAGGCGGCCAACTCTGCGGGAGCGTACTGGCCAGTGGGAGGCTATAGGCGGCAGAAGGTGGATCAAACATTATACAAGTCACAAGTATACCTAAGCAAGTTCTATGTATCCAATGGCAAAGAAATCCAAGAGATATATGGGATTTCAAAATAGTATTACCTATCCTAAATGGTGAATTGTTGTGACCTGGTGTGGTATTACATAGTTAGGTGTGTCTTGTGAGCATTCCAAGAAATACAAAGCTTTGTCCTTCTGTTCACTGTTACAGGTTTCATCAGGATCTTCCTAGGCTTCATGGTTTTTGCCATACTGTTTGCTATATCTGAATTTCATACTTAGTGACACTCCAACATTCTTATTGATCCAAGACAGGTTTGCTGCTAAACACAGAAACCAGCACATAAATGAATGACGGGTTTAAAAAAATGGAAGACTACAAGCAAAAGAAAAAAAAATCTAGTTTGGGGAGAAAAGAGAATCTTACCTAGAATGTACTGTACATTTTGGATGCTTTCTTATGTAATCCTGATCCAATGGGGTTGACTATACCACAGGATCATTCAGAAGGTACTAAGATATGCTACAACCATTAAACAGATTAAGAAAATAGTTCAAAGGGCCAAGCAGAAAGCTAGACTTCAGAAAATGCCAGGGGAAGCAAAATGCAACCACATGTGAATGCTCAAGGAGACCTGTCTACACAATTTTATTGCATGTAATTAAAATACATAAACATTATATTACAAATATATAAATATCCTCCCTGTGGCTATCCCAGCAGTGTACAAAAGTGTCATCAAACCTGTCATAAAAGATGCAATTGAAAACAATCAGAAATAATCATAATAAAAGCACAGTAATAAATGAACTGCATCAAATAAAAAAAAATTGACAATGTTTACTAATCAATTAAAAGTTGTAGATGAGCTCAAGAAAAGTTGCAATGAGTCAGGAAGTCCAGTTATATTCTCCCTGTTCAGGATAACCAGGGAACCAGCCTGAGAAATGGTAGCCTAGACTGCTGTGTTTTGTTTTGTTTTCGGTTTTGTCTTTCAATGACCCCGTAATCCCTTACATCTGGTGGAGTGAGGGCAATGGAATGGAGTAGAGTATTTGCTGGCCAGGTGCCCTTCCTGTTGCCAGTGCAGAGTTCACAGTAAATAATTACTCATTTTCTTGTCTCTACCCCTCAGTGTGACTGATACTCCTCGACAAAATATCCATCACATTGTGTCCGAATGTCCACCAAGAGCTTAAACTGGCCTAATGTCTGATCTTTTTCAATGTAGACCACCCTGTCTTTGAATGGCTGGGTAGACTGGACATTAACGTTTGAACCACTATAAGTCCATGTATTTGCCTTATGCTAAACAAACAAACAAACAAATATTTTTGCTCATTGTGCCCAGAGAGAGAAGTATCTGCTGCTACCTAGGATCAAACTCACAACCTCCTTATTGTGAGGCAAGAACTGCACCTCTGTAGCTTAGACTGTTCTTCTCTGAGAAATTAAAATACCCATTTGCAACATGAAACAATGTAAAATATCACTATGAAAAACATTAGAAAGAGGCGTATTGGCAAAGAACTTGTCTCTGAGATATTAAAACTCTTATGTCCTTGAACATTCACATGGCTCTTTCAAATAGCTGTTCCTAGGCATCTATGCATGTTTGTGTATACACAGTCACAATAGTCCCAAAGATGCTTTTTTTCAAAAGGCAAATTGGACTTCTTTTTTTTTCTTTCTTTCTTTGAAAACCTTTAGCTTCTCATCCAAAAAGCTTCTTCACTTCTGAATTGAAGAAGTTTCTTGGATAAGCAGGGAAATGTCTTCAAAGAAAAAAAAATTTAAAGTCCAGTGCCTTTTGAAGAAAGCAACTTTGGGACAACCATTACCTGTATGATTGAGGATCTCCATAGACCTAACACAGAACATCTTTTATCGAACAATTCTTCACCAAAGATCCCAGCAGAAATTGTCTCTGTGCATAAACAGACACTCTGATAGCTAAAAAACCCTTCAAAGCACTTTCATGAATTTCCCAGAGTTCTTTTAAGTCTTCATTCACAACACCTTGTTTTATGAAGAACCGTTTTTCAACGCTTTACAGCCCTAAAAGCAATTCTGTAGAAAATGGAATAGTGTGACAAGGTACGTATTACTGTATACTTCCAGCATAAAATGAAAATGCATCTTACAGAAAAGAAAGCAACAGCTGCAGTGGATACTCTGCACATATCTGTTTATCTAGCATATATAATAATAGTCTGAGAAAATAAGACAAACTCTGGCAAATCAGAGTAAAGGCCAGTTTGACTGCCTGTTTGAGTGGAAGAGAAGAAGGTGAACACTGGACATTCAAAATAAGACATGACAGCACATTCCAGTCAGGTTCATGATATGGCCAGATCTCTTAATATGAACTCTGAAAGTATGCATGCTCATTGTAGCTAGAAGCCACTGATAGCCTTAAACTCTGAGTTTTGTTGATTTCTTTTCAAACTCTCCCAGTGGATGGACAAACAGATTTCTCATAATGCCAAATTCCACCATCACATTAAGGATTTCCTTTTAGGTGTTGTGAATATCCCACAGCTGAAACTAAAAAGATGCGAGAAATATTTTTGTGTCTTTCAGGATGAAATGTTTGTGGAAACCCCAGATATTCTAAAGTTTCACCAGAAAGGCATGGTATGTGACTAATAATTTAAGGTACATTCTAGAATGGATATAAAACCACACCCCTCATGTGTAATCTTATTTTAAGGGTTCATTAAATGCTCATGCGATTGGAAAAAATCATAGTTGTTTTAACAAAGGAATCAAATATTATGGATATCACGTCAATCTGCTTTGAGGCCAGGAAACTAAAGCAGCCAATCTAAAGTTTAATTACCTGAGCAGGCATTTTATATTGTGAAATGTAAGCCTCTGACATCCAGCATTCACTATTAGAACTGCACTGTTTATTTATCCCCTCATCACACCAGGCAAAGATAAGTAAATATGTTCTAAGAGACCTGGTGAGAATTGAAAAAGGATCCTGTATTATAGATAAGTTGGGGAAAAAATTTTTTTTAGTCTCAGGTTCTGCTCAGAATTTTGATTTCAGGAATGGGAAGTAAAAATGGCAATTCATTCACTGGACTTTCTCCCTGAACCAGATAATTTTTATTCGATATTTTCCCCATAAATTAATGAAAACACATTTATTTATCCAAGCTATTATATTTGAATCACAAGAGTTTTTGAGTTTTGTTCAGGGAGGATAGCACTGACATATCCTTTTTAGGGCTGTTCATACACTTTTGGTTCACACTTTTGGTCTCTCCCAGTTCAGTTCTTCACTGGGCTCAAAGACCTTTTCCAAAGAACCTGAAGGCAGGTCAAGAAAGAATGGATGGAAACTAATCAAGGAGAGAACCAACCTAGAGCTAAGGAGAAATTTCCTAACACTTAGAACAATTAAGCAGTGGGACCATTTGCTACCAGAAGTTGTGGGTGCTCCATCACTGGAGATTTTTAAGAAGAGATTAGACAACTGTTTGTCTGAAATGGTATAGGATCACCTGTTTGAGCAGGGGATTGGACTAGAAGACACCCAAGATCCCTTCCAAATCTATTATTCTGTCATTCTGTTGTTCCGTTGTTATTTTGTTAGGTGTAACACACCCAATGGCCACATCCTGCTAAATCACCTCAGCAGATGGGCCAAACCAAGTGAGGGTAGCTGATGACTCTTCTACTGTATTTTGGTGAAACAGTGGATCTGTTTATCGAAGTATGTGAATTGTAGCCATGGTGGATTGAATGGACAAAAATGATCAAATTTCACTTGTACACTTTCTGCTCCATCCTCAGCGTTTGTTGGCAAAACCATATCTCCAACCTTGTCTTGTATCTCATGGAGTTAACATAACTGGAGGAGGAATTCTGGATGAGTTCTGTGAGGGAGGAATTCTAAGTCCACAAGTCTTAAAGCTGTCAAGTTTGAAGACCCCTGCTCTATACTGTACTGGAGTCTGGGAATAGATCTTAAGGTTAACCATGCAAATTAGCACATAGTATAATTTAACCACCTGTAGCATGGTTTAGTTTGAGTATCTACTGAGCCACTGATTAACACTGGCCGTGCATCATGTTTTGGGCATGATGTGTTATGTTGGGTTCTCACTTTCGATGTGTGAACCCAGGTAAGTATGTTTTATTCAATAAACTGTGGTTTTAAAACAATAATGTGGAACAGGGGAGGGTGCTTGAGGGCACTTGTGCTCATGCTCAAAGCTCCACTTGCATAAGCAGAAGTTACTCGTGTGTAAAGTTCCATTCACACAAATGGAGCTTCGTATGCAAGCATAAATGCCCTCCACTTCTGTGAGTGGAGAATCATGTGTGAATGCAAGCACCCTCTGCTCATGCAAGTGGAGCTTCATGTGCATGCACAAGTGCCCTCTGATCATGTAAGCTTTATGCGCAAGTGCCCTTTGTATGCCCTCTGATCATGTGAGTGGAGCTTTGAACACAAGTGCCTTCCTCACTCACAGGTGGAGCTTCATGTGCGTGTGCTTGCCCATTTCTTCTGTGGCCAGATAGTGTGCCCCGGCCAGAGGTGGTATTCAGCCAGTTCTGACAGGTTCTGGAAAACCGGTAGCATTAATTTTGACTGATTTGGAGAACCACCTTTGATTGGTTGACACCAGCAAACTCCACCTCTGATTGGCCGACTGCATAGCCATGCCCACTAAGTCATGCCCACAGAACCGGTAGTAAAAAAAAAATAATGAATCCCACTACTGGCCCCGCCCTGGGGGTTGGGAACCCCGGTATAGAATGTTTGAATTTCTACATAGGATGTTCCCTGACACTTAAAATGTCATTCAGATAAACAACCTTATTTAGTGTTTACTGTCCTTCAACAGCTCATTTCAAAGAAGTTACTCAGTAATAACTTTTTCTACAGATAGCACTTTCATGTCTTTTATAAACTACTTCTCTAGCTCAGGCAGATGCTTTGAACTGTGGAATACAAACATCTAAATAAGGAAAAAGTTTGTACTCTTGGTTTGCCCTTAATATGCCTTATTCACTCTGCCTACATATGACATTGAATTCTTTGCTGGAAGATCAGTGGATGGGATCAGTGGGAAATTTCTTAATTCTCAGAAAGCAAACTTTGTCTACCACTGAAGGACTGAATGCAACCTCAGGTGATCCTTTACAGATCTTCAGTTCAAAATTGTGCCCAGGAAGAGAACTTATCTAGCATTCTTTTGCTTAAATGTTTTTAATCAATTTGATTGAAACAGAAATTTCTCTTAGAATTCTTTTTTTAAAAAAGACAGAATTCCAAATAAGTCACCCTAAAGCAATTGTTGTTTTTCTGTTTTGAGTTTCCACAGTGTGTGAAAAATCTACTGTCTTTCATTGTGCAGTTTTGTCTCCAGAAGTCTGCAGTGTATCTGGTCTTTTCTAATCCTACATTTTCACTGTTGAAGTGTGGAGGGGTATTCTTGGGGTGTACCCACCCACCCACACAAATCAAGATATGCAATGCACTTTAAAAAAAAAGGCTGAAACCTTGATTAAGAGCCATGGTCGTGCAGGGGTTAGAGTGCAGTACTGCAGGCTACTTCTGCTGCTTGCTAGCTACTTGCAATGTGGCAGTCCGAATATCATTAGGCTCAAGTCTTGACTCAGCCTTCCATCCTTCCAAGGTGGGTAAAATGAGGAGGCAGATTGTTGGGGGCAATATGATGATTCTGTAAACTGCTTAGAGAGGGCTGTAAAGCACTGTGAAGCTCTATATAAATCTACATGCTATTGCTACCGTACTTGTCATGGTTGCCATCTTGATTTTTTTTTTAACTACAGCCTGTAGTCATCTAAAACAAACTCAAAAACATGGATTTGGAGGGGAAAAGTGAGGTACCTTCTCAGTGTATCATCCACCTCCAGTCAGCAGCTTCTCCATCAGGACCTCATAGCTGGTATAGCCAGATTTTAAGGCTTTTACTGAAGGCTAAAAGAGAGCAGGTGTGTAGGAATATTGCAGGTGGAAAGTATAGTTCCCCAGGAACCTGGATTAAGGGACATGGCATTTGAGTTGGCCAAGGCAAACCTTGTTGTCTCCTCATGCTTTCTTCCTGTGGGAAAAGTTTTAGGGGAACTCCACATGGCCTACCTTGGAGATATTTCTATAACTCACTAACTGCACTGTTTCCCATGAGAACTGTCTTGAGAAATGCTACATTATCTCCTGGATGTAAGCTGGCCTCCTTACTCTCGCCTCTGATAACTCTTTGGTTACCAGGACAATGGAACTACTTTCCCAGCCTTTGGATTGGCTTCTTCTATGTATGATGTAATGCTATATTGTGTAACCACCTTTGCCATTGGCCCAATAAAGTTGGGAGGGAGCAGAGGGCAAAACTTTCTTCACTATACTTCCTGGCTTTGTCTCTC
>JANHFR010001963.1:45110-58048 GCA_032468015.1 Mimophis mahfalensis | reverse complement strand
GAAGGAAGGAAGGAAGGAAGGAAGGAAGGAAGGAAGGAAGGAAGGAAGGAAGGAAGGAAGGAAGGAAGGAATCACACTAGCACTTGAAATAATAACTGTGAAAATCCTGGAAAAGATATTCAGATGTCAGGATATGTTTATATATATAAAAAAATGAACTGTACAAGCAATGGTTTCCCTGTGATATATTATGGAAGTTAAAGTTGGATTCTGAAAAAGCAAGGCAGAAAAAGTACTGACATGTTTAAACTTTGGTGTTGGGGAAAAGCCTTGAGAATACTGTGGACAGCCAGGAAAACAAACAAATGACTCATCAACAAAAGAGTGCAGAGTTTTTACAAGAGATGCAAATGATCAGACTCAAATTATCATATTTCAGTCACATTTATGTAAATAATAACCCAGCTCTCTTGGGAAGTCAGTTGTTTTAGGGAAAATGGAAAAAGAAAGAGAATAAGAGGATGTCAACAAGTGGGAGGAATGAACTCAAGAACTACAGTATATGCTGTTGTTGCTCTCTAGTCCCATCTAGTGACCGGAGAGACAAATTCCAAGTATATTATTTGAAGCTGACCCCACCTCTTTACCCATCACACCCCACTGTCAAAACAAGTGCATGCTGGGAAGCCAGACTCCATTTACTTTAGCATTTGGAGAAGGCAGAAGCACAAAGAAGAATCCATCTTAATCTGTAGCACATGGTCATCCAAGGACAAACCTATATCCCCACACACAGAGCATCACCGGTGGGATTTTAATTGCTTGTATTTATTAATTGTTATGTTCAGCAGTAATTTAACATTGTCTATCTTGTATTTGGTTCTCATTGTCTGTATCCCTATTTTCCCCAGTTTCAGCATATCCTGTTCTTTCAGTAAAGCATTCAGATCGCCACACACAGTTTTATTGGAGGATAGGTGGGTTTATCTGCATGTTGAGCTGCACACAGACTAACGTGTAGTGAGAACAGAACAATGGCACTAATTAAATCAAGTCAATTAAGAACAAGGAATGGAAAACTTAATTCTGTGCAGTATGGAAGGATCTGGTACTAACTGCTTGTCCGGAAAGTCTGGACCATTGAAGAATGCCATAATCAAGCACCACTTGAGGATTGTAATCTTTTAGTTAGATTGCCATCTTTTAGTTAGATTGCCTACAGGAAAGGAAAGGAGAGTTTGACACAAGCACAACAGATGATTCCCTGCCAACGTGGAAAGAGTACACAGACAGAAATAATAGAATTCACTTGCATGTTTCCGTTGTCCCTCATACAGCATTAATTCCCTGGAAGTGTAGGAAAACCCCCCACCTAATCCTAGAACAGTGGTTCTCAACCTGTGGGTGGGGACTCCTTTGGGGGTCATGACCCCCTTTCACAGGGGTTGCCTAAGACCATTGGAAAACGTATATTTCAATACAAATACAGATGTATGTGAGAATAATTTTGTGGTTGGGGGTTACCACAACATGAGGAACTGTATTAAAGGGTCGTGGCATTAGGAAGGTTGAGAACCACTGTCCTAGAAGAATGAAATATTTGGGGAAATATTAAAAAGGCAGAATATTTATTTCCCTAAAGAAGGACTGGAGAAGCATACTCTTAAAAGTCAGAAAGCACCCCCAGCCTTTCTTAATAGCCCACAGCAGATGCCAGTACTGAAGAGATAAAGAGCTTATTGAAAGAAGAAGACAAGTATCTAGATAGCTCTATTGATAAGCAAAGAAAATACTGCAGGCAGAAATCCATTCAGGATAGGACATTTCAAGACTCCTTGCAGCAAAGGTTGACATTAACCAAGGCAGAAGGATAGGATCAGAAAGCAGCCCCTCACTCCAACACAGGACGAAAGCCATTTGCCACAATAGGAATTGCCCAACACCCTTTCAGAGCACAAGCCCCTTCACTGCACAACCCCCAGAAGAGCTCAAACTTCACAGTCACAGAAACCTTATAAAGATCCATCCGCTCATTCAACCGTTTGTTCAGCTGCCCCAGAACCACAAACCCTGGTGGTTCTGTTCACCAATAAATGGACCTTCTTGCCAATCATTCTCCATTTTATTTCCAGTGTGTTTCCTGGACCTGGACCTGGATATTTCTTCCAACAGAATCCAGTGATGGTGAACCGTTTTGTCATCTTGTGCTGAAAATGCCTGCACGTGCCCATGCACATACCCATAACCCAATGCGATTGCAACCCCCCATGCATGCGTGTGCGACCAGCCCCTGTAGCTAAATTTATCTAATGGTTTTGCGTTTGAAGCTCAGCTGATTGACACGGAAGCGCCAATCAGCTGTTTTTCAGTTCTGCTACATCATGCCTGGATAATGCATGGGGGGTTGCATGCGCAAGGGGCAGGGGGAGTGCAGGGGTCATGTGCACATGTGTGGAAGGAGCACAGAGGGGTTGCATACACATGCACAGTGGAGCTGAGCTGGGCGATGGCTCGTGTGCCAGCCAACATGGCTCTGCGTGCCACTTTGGGCATGCATGCCATAGGTTCGCCATCACAGTCCTAACCAATCAAATCTAAAGAAAGGCATTCTTCATTAGAGTCTCATTCCTGATATCTATCTGCATGCGGCCATCTTGTCTTCTTAGTAATGTATGAAAGTGATTTGCCACTGTCGGATTTTCAATTTAATAATAACAGAATAACAGTTATTATTATGTTCAGTCCAATAGAGTGGGCCTCCTCGGGGTGCCGTCAGCCAAACAATGTCGGCTGGAAACCCCCAGGGGGAAAGCCTTCTCTGTGGCGGCCCCTGCCCTCTGGAATGAACTGCCCCCGGAGATACGGGTCATCCAGATTGTTAATCGGGATATTAACTCATAATTTTAAATTTTAACTGTTCCGTCTAGTCCTAAATTTCTGTTTAATCTGTTTTTAACGTGGATATTGTATGTTTTTTATAAGGACTGTAAGCCGCCCTGAGTCCCTTGGGAGAAGGGCGGCATATAAATCAAATTATTAAATTAAATTAAACAAATTGAGAAAGGACCTTGGAGGTCTTCTAACCCAACCCTGCTCTCAAGCAAGAATATCATTTCAGACAAGTGGCTGCACAGTCCCTTCTTAAAAGCCTTGCAGTCATTTCTTTCCAAGAAAGCTTGCATGCCAAAGGTTTATTCTACAGCAATGGGATTTGCCACTCCATACTTAACAAAGTCTAATCCTGCTTTATACTGAGATCAGTTAGGTGCTGTTACTTTTGGAGGGCAACCACCCATTTTTAAATGTAGGCTTCCCCAATTCTTATCTTTTTCACTATTTTTGTAGGCTTCTGCAAACCCCTCGTTTGGTATTTTATATACAGTATACAAGACTATCAGAATGTTGCTAAATATTCTGCCACTTCTGCTCAGATGTAGTTGGAAAATTGACAGTTTTATCACAGCAATCTTTTTTTTCTCCCTCTCTCTGTCTCCCTCTCTTTTCCCATACCTTCCTGGTAATCTCCACCTGACCTGTTCTGGTTGCTAAGGGAAACTAAAAGACTGCCAAATAAGTAGCACTCAGATAAGAAACAAATGTAGGGCATTTGCTCATTAATGTATCTTGCATTCACTTTTTTGCTATAACAATTGAAAAATGCCTTTCCTCTCAACTTTCATTTTCATTTTTCTTTTGTTACTAAATGAATGAATCTCACTAGGCTCTGGTCAGTTCATGTCCACAGGTAATATGATGATTTTCCTTTCATTTCATAGACTTGCCTAGACAGAAAGCTTGTGTGCCCAAGCATGCATACTTCTTTCTTTCTTTGTATAATGTAGGGTTTGAGCTATGTTGATAACTATAGTTGTTATAAGTAAGTAACTGCAAGAAACTCTCTTCAGGTAATGCACTCTTTACAGTTTCATTGTAGCTGGGTCTCCAACGGAACTCTTAAAAGCAGAGCAGTGTTCCAATATCTAAGGTGCTGCCACAAAGAAGGAGGTATCAACCTATTCTCCAAAACACCAGAAGGCAGGATCAGAAACAATCAATGGGAACTAATCAAGCAACCTACAACTAGGGACAAATTTCCTTACAGTCAGAACAATAAACCAGTGGAATGACTTGCCTCCAGAGGTTGTGGATTCTCCAACACTGGAGGATTTTAAGAAGAGATTGGACAATCATTTGTCTGCAATAGCACAGGATTTCCTGCTTGAGAAGAGCCATAATGGTGCAGTGAGTAGAGTGCTATAAGTAATACTTAGCTGCTAGTTGCCTGCAATTAGGCAGTTCAAATCTCACCAGGCTCAAGGTTGACTCAGCCTTCCATCCTTCTGAGGTGGGTAAAATGAGGAGCCAGATTGTTGGGGAAGATACGCTGACTCTGTAAACTGCTTAAGGAGGGTTGAAAGCCCTGATAAGCTGTATATAAATCAAATGCAATTGCTATAGAGGGTTGGACTAGAAGACCTTCAAGGTCCTTTCCAACTCTGTCATTCTTCCCATCAGCTTTTTATTACATTTCCAGTGGTACCCACCTCCTGTAGACCACTGATATCCCTGTGAGTTGATCATTCTCTTGGATAAAACACGAACATTGCAGAAGAGGGAACTGCCAGCTGTTTTACTTGGCCAGCTACTCCAGCCAAATGCAATGTGCTACCAGTAGAAAGCACAGTATTAAATCACACACAGGCAGGCTATCTAGGGAATAAGGGCTTCACTTGGTTTCCTTTGTTTCAAAAATGCTGGCCTTGACAACAAAAGAAAACACAGTGGTCTACTAAAAGCAGCAGTTGTCACTGTACAAGATAGCAGAATAACAGATTATGCCCCAAACATCAATTAACCAAGTTCAAGCATGCTTTTGGGGATGTATTTGACTGAGGTCCTTCATCCATCAGTGTAATATAAACAGACTTCATGAATATTGGGCTGAGCTGTTTTTCTTTGAATTTTTGTCTCTCAACTGTAGTTGAACTGGCCATCTGAGTATTATTACATTAATACCAATTTTCCCAAAACAGATGTGTTTAACACCAGCTATGGAGTAATGATTACTATCTCTATGGAAATGCCATGGCTTTGCCAATTCCTTCCTTAAAGAAACACCAACATCAGTTTCCAACTCCCTTTCACTACCTGAACATGATACAGTCGGTTGAAATGATAATATAAATCATCCCTGCATAATGCAGGCTTGCTGACCTAGGCAAGTTGCTATGATTCTTTTGAGATACAGCTGATAGTATGGAAAGTAGAGTAGCAGGATAATTGATCTGTGAATGCAAAGACCCATAGTTCATATTGTAGACTCTGCTATGACCTCACTTCACAGCCTATAATGAAAAAAAAACAAAGGAGTTAAATAATTAGCACTGCAGGGGTATGTCAGCTCCTACTGCACTAGTTTTCACTTAAAATATTTAAATTTATTCCAAGTTTACTTTAGGTGGAGAACATGCAAAGATATGTACGAATGCTCTTAGGAGACCTGAAAAAGAGCCCCTGACTAGGCAATGGTCAGACAAGCTCAATGTTAGTCTGCAGAAGGAATGGCAGTGTGACTGTAACGATTCAGCAGGAATCCTAGTTTCTTGGACTGTAAAGAAGACTGGAGAAATATATACTTTCAGATTTGCAAGGTTGTACCAATAAAGGAGCACTCTTGACCAGCACTGATGTTAGGATAATGAAACATCTGCAAGAAAACAAAGCAAGCTCAGAGAGCACCAAGAACCCCTCATTGAAAGCTTGCCTTAATGTAACCTTACAACAAAGTTTGGCTGATAGTCCAAATGACTCAGAAATATCCAAACAACTTTCAGACTAATTTGCATCTCATAAAAAGGTATTTAAAGACCTGTATTCTGACAGATGAGCACAATTTAAAATGCACTGATGATGTCTCCTTGAACAGTGACAAAACTTTTACAACCAAATTGCAAAGCTTGGAGCTCAAACCCACAGCTTAATAGTGCAAAACTAGAAAAAGTACAAAACCAGCTAAAAGCACCCAACTAACCAGAGGTGCCAGACTAAAATAATCTGATAAATAACTAAGTCAACAAAACAGAAGAGGGGTCTTAAATCATAAAGCCCAACCCTAGGTCTAGGACCAAGGTTAACTTTTCAAAGGTTTGCAGAACTCTAAGAGACAGGATATTCTCCTTATCTCTGGAAGAATGCTGCTCCAGAGGGCATGTGTTGCAACAAAGAAGACACATTTTCTTGGTTGCACAAAATTGTAACATTTAATGGAAGGGACCTGGAGCACAACCAGTAGTTGTGGTATTCAGCCAGTTCTGACAGGTTCCAAAGAACTGATAGCAATAATTTTGATTGGTTCGGAGAACCAGAAAATAACGCCTCTGATTGACCAACTGCATAGCCACGCCCACAGAACCACTAGTAAAAAAAATTGAATCCCACCACTGAGCACAACCACTATGCTGGAACATGCTAGGTGGGCAGAAATGATTATATACATAAGGTCTCTCAGATATGCAGCCCCTGTGCCATACAGGGCTTTATAGGTAATATTCAGGACCTTGGATAGCTCTTGGAAGCTGACTGGCAGCCAATGCAGCTTGTAGAGCACTGGAGACACAAGGGTCCACTGAGAGCAGCCCATAATTGCTCATGCCACTCTATCATGAACCTGCTGAGTGGTCTTCAACTGCAGTCACATGTAGAGTGTTGCAATAATCCAAACATGCAGTGACCAGGGCATGAGTTTGAAGGGACTCCTGGTTCAGGAAAGGGTACAACTAGTGCATTAGATGAACCTGTGCAAACACTGTCCAAGCCACACCTGCCACCTGATCGTGAGACAGTTGCTGCAAGTCCAGAAAGGCTCCCAGGTGGTGCCACAGTTTGGGCTGGGAAAGTGCAGCCCTATCCAAGACTCTGGCAACATCCTTGATCCTCAGGAATCAAGCAACTGCAGCCACTTGCAGCAGCTGGCTAGGACTCACCTGAAGCCCTTTCCATCACATTCATTTGCAATGATAATAGATATTTATTACTTTATTACTTCACTTAAGAAATTGTATATGAACACTGTGTTCATACAGTCATATACATTACTGCAGTAGTGAATTGACTCACATTCTTGGGAATTTTTCTCAAATGTGAACATTCATTTTGCAAATCTGCATGGTGCTAATTCCTGAAATTTCTGGGGCTACAATTTTTAAACAGATACTGGCAGTGAGACAAAGCCTAACTGGCTGACAGGTAAGAACTGTAGAGCACAATTTTAGAGAGCATGGTGACCAAAATTACAATCTCGCCTTTGTATATCGCCAGCTAGAGCTATATACAATAGAGCACAATGACAAAAATTACAACCTCACATTACCATATAGCCAGTTATTAGGAGTGGAACCAAAAGCCAAAGTTTATAACATTTATTATCATTTAGTGAAAGCTAATTTCTATAGGTACTCAAAGATGTGATAATTTGCTCTGCTTCGTAATTTTTGAGAAAAAATCTATCAGATTTTAATGAAGATTTAGAGAGGGAAAAGACTTAGAGGGCTGGGTTTCCTTGGTGACAACTCACACATTTCTGTAGGCAAGGACCATTTCATCCAACATATGAAATGGATTGAGTAGGCGGTGTGATGACATCCAGTAGAAGAGATACTGATATTTTTTTTTAAAAAAACTGCATTTCACATGCAGAAATAAAACAAGGAAGAGAAAAAAATAAACCCCCCACTGTTGTTTATATTTCCCCCCATTTTCCTACAATTTGATTGCATAAAGTGATATGAATATATTGGAAAGGCTATTTATGTGCATTAATTTGTTGTGAGTTTCCTGTGTGTATGTGTGTGTGTCTGTAAAACACTGTGTTCCTAAATAAATGTTTGATGGGGTCAAATGATATAAGTCAAGTACATAACTGCACTGTTTGCTTGATGATCATTACACGCATGTTGGTTTGTCATTATTTAGAACAGAACAATGGGTGTTACATTCCCCCCCCCCGCCCCCAAATAAAACTTTCATTCCTACATATTCATAAATGGCTTCATGTCAGTATTAGAAGCTATATAGACATAGTGTAGCCATATTTGGAGTTGCTCCTAAACTGCCACATTTGGACTGTGGGAAGTTGGGAGGGGGTTATAATAGTGAAGGGTGGAATAGACATAACAAAATTATTTCTTGAAGTCAAGGTCGATTCCAGCTTGCATCTGGAGAAGCGTGCATGAAGAAATGGCTCAAGGTTGACTCAGCCTTCCATCCTTCTGAGGTAGGTAAACTGAGGACCCAGATTGTTGGGGGCAAAAATGCCGCTAATAAGCAGGCATATACAAAGAATGAAGGCTATTGCTAAGGCACTGAGTTGTGCTTCTTAAGATTGTAAGCCACCCTGAGTCTCCGGAGAAGGGCGGTATATAAATTTGAATAATGAATGAATGAATGAATGAATGAATGAATGAATGAATGAATGGACAATGTCATCTAATGATGTTGTAGGGCAGTGATGGCAAATCTTTTTGGCATCAAGTGCCCAAACCAGAACATGTGTGTATGCGTGTACATGTGTGTGTGCCAGAGCACTGGCAAACCAAAGGACAGCTGGCTGGTGCATGCATGCCTGTTTTTTGGCCGTTTTTCAGGCATATTTTTTGGGCTGTCTTTGGCCTGAAAACAGCCTGAAAACAGCCTGAAAAATGCCCCCCAAATGCTCTGTTTTTTTGGCTGTTTTTCAGGCCGTTTTCTGATGGTCCAGTGCCCATGAAGACCAGTGTGGCAGCTGGAGGTGACAGTGCGCATGCCACTGAGAGGGCTCTGCATGCCACCTCTGGCACACATGCCATAGGTTCGCCATCACCATTGTAGGGGGTGGAATTTTGGGATTCCAATTATGTGGAAGGAAACCTGGAACTCTAGATTTGGGTTTCCTTCAGATCTGCCAACATGACTTTTCTAATAAATTCTTACTTGGAAAGACTATGTCCCTGAATGCTGAATAAAAAATGAGAAGTTTCATTGGAACACTGATGCCTGATACATTAACTTAATGTATACAAAATGGGACACAGTTTTTGTCACACATGCCTTGGAAATCCTGTTCATATCTTCGCCTTAGCGTACATGTAGTCCTCAACTTCCAGTAATTTGATGAGTAACCATTTGAAGTTATAGCAGCTTTGGAAAAAGTGACTTATCACCATTTTTCACACTCACAACCATTGCAGCATCCCCATGGTTCCTCAAGAGTCCAAATTCGGACACCGGGCAGCTGATTCACATTTATGATGGTTGCAGTGTCCTGGGGTTATGTGATCACCTTTTGTGACCTTCTGATAAGCAAAGTCAATGGGGAAACCAGATTCATTAGCAACTGTGTCACTAACTTAACAACTGCAGTGATTTACTTAACAGCTGTGGCCAGAAAGGTCAAAAAAATGGGGTAAAACTCACTTCACTATTTGTTTGTTCATTTCTTTCTTTCTTTGTTTGTTTATTATTTATTTATTTATGGGGCTTGTATGCTGCCCTATCTCCTGAAGGACTCAGGGCAGCTCACAGCAATAAAAACATAAAATACAAAATTTTAAAAAGTATTAAACTAATTATTCCATAAATAGCCAATTAAGACAAGAAACAGTACAATAGTTAAAAAACCCCACCCCCACCAGTCCAAGTCAGCCAGTTGGAAAAGCCATGTCTTGAGGTCATGACGGAAGGACCATAGATCTGGGGCCACCCGGAGCTCCAAGGGCAATTGATTCCAGAGGGCAGGAGCCCCCACAGAGAAGGCTCTCCCCCTGGGGGCCACCAACCGGGATTCTCTGGCTGCCCGCACCCTGAGGAGGCCCTCTCTGTGGGAGCTCACAGGGCGATGGGAAGTTGTTCCTGGCAGTAGACGGTCCTGCAAATACCCCGGACTTAAGTCAATTGCTTTGCTTAGCAAGAGAAATGTGGGATTCAGTTGTGATTGTAGGTTGAGGACCATCTGTATTGTAAAGGATCACTGGATTATACATGGAGACATAACAAAAACTAGAGCATCATTCCCTATCTGTGAAATGGGCAGAAGGGATAACCCTGAGGAGCAGGAGGAAAAGTCTATACCAAGACATTGATTCAGATAAAAGAGGATTGAATTCCACACATAAGAGCCTTAGGCAGGACTTTCTTTAGTTTACACAAAGATAAAAAGGAGGGGAGGAGCTTATTCCAATTTGCAAGGTTTTGTTACTGTATTACAATAAAATTTGTATTAGCATTCGTAACTTTGGTTTCCTAGGCTTACGATTAGCAATCATAAGTTTGGTTTTCTAGTCTGTTCTGGCATCAACCAATTATTCTTTTTCTAGAGCAGGGGTGTCATGGTGGCGTCACGTGATGTAATGGGACTTTTTTCTCCTTTGCTCAACCGGGCATGGGTGTGGCCAGCGTGTGACGCATCCAGAAGATCCCATTTTCCCTTTTAGAAATGACCTCTGATCTTCACCAAGCAGTCACAGCATTGTCGTAACAACAGGAAGTCAATGTAAGTGATGTCTTCCTTAAATGTTAGGACTACACTCTCTAGAATTTACAACCAGAATGTTCTCTGGGAACTCTGAAAAACATAATCTACTCTCAAAGTATCAGGTAACAGGTTGAGGCAAGCTAAATTAAGGGAGAGTTCATCTAATAGACATCTATATTAGAATTATGTACATGTGATCAGAGCTGCATATCAATCTAGTCTGTGTGGCACAGGAAAACCTATTTTGATTATTGCTGATAGTCACCACCATTTTAATTAGTGCCACTTTCCCCAGAAGGAGAGCACGTTTGGTACTCTACTGGTGTTGGAGGATAACTCTAGTAATTCTCAGCCAGCATAAGAGTTGCTCAACACATCTAGAAGGCACTAATGGTTTTAGCTAAACCCAAGTTTGTATATTTAGGTGACCAACAATACAGGTTTGTTTGCCCATACCTGACTGACATAACTGACTGAAAAAGAGTGACAAACATGATTAGAGGGCTGAAGAACTCTTGCAGGAATTGAGTATGTCTACTCTAGCGAAAAGAAAGGCTAGGGATGACATGATAGCAGTGTTCCAATATTTGAGGAGCTGCCATAAAGAAGAGGGAGTCAACCTATTCTCCAAAGCACCAGAAGACAAGAAACAATGGATGGAAACCAATCAAGGAGAGGAACCTAAAACTAAGGAGAAACTTCCTAACAGTGAGGACAATTAACCAGTAGAACAGCATTCCTTCAGAAGTTGTGGGTACTCCATCACTGGAGGTTTTTTAGAAGAGCCTGGACAGCCACTTGTCTGGAATGGTATAGGGTCTCCTGCTTGAGCAGAGGGTTGGACTAGAAGACCTCCAAGGTTCCTTCCATCTGTTATTCTGACATGAAACCTTATATGAAAATGGGAGTGACAGGAGTAAGAAGTTTCCATTTCACCATTTCCCATTCCTCCTGTGCCTAGAAGAAGCCTATCTCTGAATAAAACTAAAGCCGATACATCTGATTGAAATTGTTTTATAATGATGTTTATACTTTGAATTAAAGCTCTGGCTTTTTTCTCTTCATGTCATACCGTGACCACTGATATTATGTTGTAGTGCCTTCTCTAGACTGTTTTGTATTTCTTCAATTCTTCCCCCATCTAATTTAAGATAATAACCCTTTGGAAACGTAGCCATTCAGCAGTTTTGCTTGTAGCTAAGTAGTGCTGCCATCTGTCTCTAGAGACCTTGTTAGTGATAATACATCTAAAGACAGATTGAAGTAGTACTTCTCATGTTTTGAGAGAGGTACAAATGATTATTGTTTGCTTAGGTGATATCCGATCTCCTTGGCTTTGACAGCCAGTCACATTTTCTGCCTCAGAGAGGTTACTTCAGCCTTTTTGAAATGCTGCCGTTCAAGAGACTTGTTTTATTTATTCTTCAGTATGACTCTGAGTACTCTACAGATCATAAGAAGCAATAGAGAAGTACCTCCGTTATCAAGGAGGAAAGGAGAACCCTTAAATCTTATATTAAAATTCTGAATGTTCCTCCATTTTGAGGTCTTGATCACTGGGCCCCTCTTCTGGAATTTCTCTGGAACTTCTCTGGAGATTCAAGAAAGCAATCAAAGCTTGTTTAACAGGCTGTTGAGATTTGAAAAGGATTCCTTCCATGTAGAAGTATAGAGTTTTATGCGCAGTATGTTTTTGAAACACAGAGAAGTTTTTTTTTAAATGAAATGTTTATTCTTCAGGGTTTTTTTCTGTTTTAATCCTGCTTACATATAAGATTATGAGACACTCAAAATTGAGTGACAGTTGCAACAGCTAATAAAATAAATGCCTTCTTGTAGAAACTGAGATGATGAGTTTTTAATACTGAAGCTGTTTATCACCAACATGAAATGTGGAAGGAGTTACAGATATTCAAGAGCCAAGGCTTTGCGGTCTACAATTCTACTGTAAATCCTTGAATCCTTGAACCAGAGACAATGGAACAATGAGAAATGTTGTAATTTGAACTTTGTGTTTTTTATGGCATGTGGGTGGACACATGATGGGAAGTTTAGGTTGCCATGTGTATCGCTTCAATTAAGAGGCGTCTAGTATAAGGTCAGGCATCTTTTTGTTTTTATGGAGGATATGTGCAAAATAAAAAACCCCCACAAATTAGCAACAGATTACTGGAGATCAAGAAACTGTTTTTCCCATTAAAATGCAGAGAGATTCAGATAGAAGAGAATACATTCTGTTTAGTTTGCTAAACCTGAAACTGATTTTTTTTTTACAGTTCTATCTACAACCATAAAGGTTCAATATTTGTTCTACTTAGACCTCTACTCTCTTTTAATACAAACTTAAATAGTTATACATCTTCTGCAGTAATCAAATCCAAAGACAATATTAATGTCTGTTGTTGTTAGTTGCAATGTCCGACCCATCGCGACCCCATGCACAATGTTCCTCCAGGCCTTCCTGTCCTCTACCATCCCCAGGAGTCCATTT